>VUQI01039547.1:0-16099 GCA_015106735.1 Paratilapia polleni | reverse complement strand
AATAACCAGAGTTTTTTCCTCAGCGGGTGTGTCGCTGAGTGGGGAAAATCGATTTGAAACGTGAATGGGTTGGTGGTGTACCGGGGGCTTTTGTTTCGGACTTCACTTCCTCCTCACCATCACCCAGCCGGCCTGATTCCCCGGCTGCACGGGGCCTGCTGGGATAGAGCTACTTGGAGCTAAGCTACCTTCGCCCGCACCGGCTACAGGGGCCTGGCTAGCTACAGGATTTTCAATGGTGTGGAGTCGAGTCTCCAATTCATTGAGCCTGGCCTCCAAAGCTACAAACTGGCTACATTTATTACACGTATCATTATTAATAAAGGAGGCCGAGGAATAGCTAAACATTTGACACACAGAGCAGGAAAGAAGTGAGACAGGAGAAGCCATGGTGACAGTGAGTCGGCTACGAGCTAAGCTAAAGGCTACGCTAAGCTAGCAAAACCTTAAAGACACAATGAGTGAATGGTATGAATATAAATTTGCAGGTGATTCAGCAGAAAGTGTGCTATTAATAAAGCACGTGTAGGTTACACTATGAAAATAAGTCACTATGTGAAAGTTAGTAGTTAGTTAATCAAGCTACACAGCAAGCACCACTGTGCGGTGCAACAGGAAGAAGTGATATGATACCACAGAGAGCCAACACCAAGTGAGAGCCTTCAGTGAGCTCCACACAGTCCAGTTTGTGAATGTTTTTGGTTTCTTTTTTTTTTGTGGTGGGAGTTGAGTTCTTATGGATGTGTAAAAGATAAAATGGCACATTTAAAGGATAATTCATAGCTCACAATGTAAACAGTTTAAGTCTGGACCACGTCCACAATGACATCACCCATCAGTTTTGGAATCTGCATTTTGAAGCCTCGGTGTTGAGGCTGCTTTTTTGGCGCCACAGGTGACTATTTGGACAACAGGGTGGAGTCCTGCATTATCAGCTAACACCCGCAATCTTTTTTTTTTTAGCAAGCTGTATTTATGAACTGTACAGGAATAACACACAGACACACATACCTGCTCATTAATGCTAAGTAACACACTGATAAAATACTAGAATTTCACTAACCGAAACTGAAGCACAAACGTCTTGGACGGTCTGTACCTCACAGTAAGACATAGAGACATAGAGAAAATTAGCCGGGGTGAAGCCTAACAGACAGCTAGCAGTTACAGCTCCCTCTGTCACACACCTGTCAATCTAAGCAGGTACCCCCCAAACTTTAACCCTTACCAGAATAACTCCAGGATGAATTATGAAAGAAAAAAAAAAATCACCCCTCTCAGAGTTGTAATAAAGGGAGAATGTTTCTTGTACCAGGCTGTAAACATGCTTTCTAATGCTGTTCAAATGGGACTCTACTGGTCCGCTTTTGAAATGAGTCTCAAATGCCATCAGCTGCCATTACAGGAACTGTATGGCCTTATTTTCAGCTCAGCCAGCCAAAGGACCTTGTGCAATAGTGAGCCGTCTGTCGTCGACAGACCAGAATCGCTACTCCTTCTAGAGTATTGGTCTGATTTTAGTGAAACTTGCACACAGTAATCACCTAATGGGTTTTCAACCAAATTGTGCTCAATGTTAGGGTCATATTTGTTGTTTTACAGGCACTTTATTGTTCATACTTTAGTGAAATGAGATTCATTTGCCCTGGATATGGCTGCGAGCTTCCTTGACTTCACAGTGGATTTTATTTCTCATTAGTTTGTGCGATACAGCCAACCAAAGACAACAAAACTTATATATTTCTTTCTGCACTTCACACATTAAAATATCCTGTGACTTGTGATGGATCATGAGCCAGATGAGCTGCTACATCACTGATGTTCTGATTCAACCACTTGGTCTGGACTCTAGAAACCTGAGTAACAAGGACACAGTTTCTGCATAAACACACTGCTGTTGATTTCTTAAAAAAGTAATTTTTCAGTCCTATAGGTAATTCCACTCACCCCCAGTGTACAGAGGTGAACGCAGAAATGTCAATGACAGATACATATGAAAGACAATGTATCTGCCTGATGGCAGTAGATAGGCACCACGTCTTCTGCATTGACCTTTTAAAGTAATCATTTCATTTCTAAACATTAACAGAAGGTTTCAGTGTGCAAAACATGTTTTCCACCCTTCTCTGTCACACATTAGCGTATCACTTAAGTCAATATGATGGTTCTTAAAAATACCACATGAACTCAGTGGCTATTGAGCCACTTTCCTCCTTTTATGATGCATCTAATCTTTCAACATCAAAGTCATCCTTCTATCTTTAAATGCTAATCAACTACAGTTTCATTCATATTTATTCCTGTTGAGTCTGGCAGAGTTTTAATTAATTAATCTCTCTCAGACTAGAAAAAGTGTTGGCAAACTGGAAGAGTTTCACTGCTGGAGTTTTCACAAATGGTCTGGGCCTAAGAGTCAGAGCAACTCAAGTTGAATGCTATAACTTTTCTTCTGCGTGATACCCTCCTCGCCTCTGTATGTGGCTGCAACATGACAGAAAAAGGTGCATTTATTTATAACTAAACCTTGTTGCTCTTTTTGTAATAGTGGGTTTGTGCTGCTCACATACATATAGCCCCATACCTCCACATAGTAACTAAAATAAAAACATTTCATGCATTATAATTCAAGATATATTTTGCTTTGTTCAAGCTGTTATAAGTTGAACAAGCAATCAGGTATTAAATAGTGAAGAGAGCATCCACTGATCCTGAGATCCTTTGTCATCCACACACTTCTGCATGTTCAACTTGTTGGAATTTTGGAAAAACTTCCTCAGCACCTAAAGTTGTTTGATAAATGTGGTATGTCCAAACTATTACACAAAACGTGTGAACAGCAGTGTTGGTTCTCCATTCCACAGTCATACGCTACAGTCACGAGTGTTAAAATATGAGTATTAGAATAAAAATGTAGTTAAAAAGGAGACCATTCATATGCTATAACTTGTTTTGAGCAGCCACCTGTCCCACTTGGTGATATGACCCTTGAAAGTTTACCCAAAATGATGCACTTTTTGAAGGTTTTTCCAGTGAATTATCAGAAAACACATCAAGGTTCCAGGGTACTAATGCTTGTTTCTGTTACTCTATGGCATAGACATGAAATCGGTGCCCTTTTGCAGCTGAAACTATGATATGTTCCATGATACTGTTGCTCAAATATGGTTACAGAAAAAAAATCGTACTGAACAAAAGCAAGATTTAGGCTTCACATTGTACCACTTGAAGTGGGTGTAAAATAATTTGATTGGTTGGTTTTAACAGAGCTTAAATGTGTTTTTCAGCTGTGAAAATTTCATGTGGATGTCTCCTGTACCTATGAAGTCAGGAGGGCCTAAAAATGCTGGAAAAGATAAAGTATACTAAAAAGCACCAAATGTCAACCCACCACTGTATACTTTGAGGACCTGTAACGCAGTCGTGCATGCATAAAATAATGATGAATGCATGACCAAAAAAATGTGACCTTTGGGCCACACAGTCACACAGAAAAAAGGGAGCTAATAGGAGCTAATGTAGCTAATGGTCTCAGCCTGGGTACCTTGATAAAAATTTCCTGGTTCCATCACGGTCCAGAATGATGGCATATTGGGGCCACTGAAGGTAAAAAGGAAAAAAAATGTGACCACAAAAAAAAAAGCAAATTTATCAGAAAAAAATGAATATTTATGAGTCAAAAAGGAAATATTAAAAAAATTATAAAAAAGGTTACACACTCTTGGGTTACACACTTTGCCAGAAAAAAGTTACACTGGCAGGAAAAAAACAAAACAAAATGCAATTTACAAAAGAATCTTGCCCATTTATGAGAGAAAACTGGCAAATTTACCAAAAAAATGACAAATGTAGGAAAAAAAAAAGTCACAATTTCTCAAAAAAAATAGCAAATTTATGACAAAAAACTTCACTAATTTACCAGGAAAACTAGCAAATGTATAAGACAAAACTAAGAAATGTCAGTCAGAAAAACCTCCCAAATTTATGACAAAAATCTTGCAAATTTGCCAGAAAAAACAAAACAAAAACAAAACAAATATACAAGAAAAAAATCACGAATTTCCAAGAAAAAAAACCCTCAAACTTACAGAAAACCTCCAGATTTAGGAACAGGAAAAATAATGTTTTCTCTAGTCAAGGAATGATGTTTCATTTTTTAAGTTGGAAAGAACTTCACACGTTTGAACTCCTTGGACCAATAACTCATAAGAAACCAACACCACATCATATTATTAAGGCAAGGTCGGTTTCATTAAAGGAGTCCTCCTCTGACTGGACTAACAGCCACCGATAAACATCATACATACAAATTCAGTATTAACTCTCCTTTTATACAGTGTAGTGTCACTTTACACATCAGGGCTATCCTCCTGATCACAACACAGCGCTTAGTATGTAAAAACGTGCTTCCAATTAAAGGATTTTTGTTTTTAATTAGGAAAATGATTCACTAGCTTAGACGGTCCCTGCACACCTGGCTCTGACTAAAACACACTATTTTTTTCCAGAGTTTTTTTCTCTGGTAAATTTGCGAGTTTTTTTCTTGTAAATTTGGGAGTATTTATTTTATTTATTTATGTTTAACCTCCAAAACTCCGGCCTTTAATACAATGAGCGTTTCACGCTTTTATTTTGAAGGTGCGTCCTCTCGTGTTCCGGTGCTGTCCCCCCGGTTAAACCCCGTGCGGTACGAAGCTGACCGATGAATTTTAACGGCAGGGAAAAAAAGAGGAGAGAAAAATGAAAGAGCGAGGGAGGTAGAGAGACGTAGAGAGAGAGAGAGAGAGAGAGAGGGAGAGCTGTCGGAGCATCCTACCAGCCGCTGCTGTAGAGGAGGGTGAGGCTTCTAAATGTACCGTTGGCTCAAATCGTTTTCGTCTTTTGTTGCTGTCAAGACAAAAAGAAAGTCCTGCGTCCATAGCGGGAGCGCGCCTTTGCATTGTGAAATGCACATTCATCAAAATAAGGCTGCGGTTGTGTGTCTGTGCTACCCAGTAGCAGTACAAACCTACCTTATCCTACTTTAGCGTGTTACGTGCCTCACTAATCGCTCCACATCCCTCATGATACTCTGAGCGCATTTGCTGTTATGTTTGGTGCGGCATATGATCCGGTTTAGAAACGGTAGATTTAATGCAGTTTTCCGATTATCTGTTGTCGATAGGTTGATCTGATTTTTCACGTTACTCCGGCGTCAGCGTGACCAGGAAATGCCGCTGTAAGCAGGCCTGTCCACCCCCCATCCATCCATCCATCCATCCATCCATTCATCCATTCATTTATCCATCGGTGTTTGACTGAATGAAAGTCCCGTTTGCTTTGGCTCAAACCGCAGTAATGTTGGAACATATGCTTGCTCGTGTGTACATGTGTATCTGTGTGGATAATCAGACTCCCTCCCCCTGTCTGCTGGCAGCGTTTCAACATGACAACCCTGCGTCAGAGGAAGGGCAGCAAGGGGAAGGAGCCCTCTCCTGCTGCAGAGTTTCAGTCCCAGCAGCCCAACTGTTGCACTGATCACCATCCAGAGAAGATCCTGCATGGTGAGTGAGCCACCCTGACTCCCATCTTGGTATTTGTGAGTCACAGATGTATATGTTCTACCAACCAGGTGCTTGTGCCATCGTGGAGCCAGTTCTTTGTTGGTGCCTTTTGAAAACCACCCCAGATTCCAACAGGTCTGAGATCCAATTATTACTTATACACCCAATGATTGGTGAATTTCTTGTGGTGCCATTTTGATGCCAGTTTTTTGGCACCAGTACCAACCTTTTACCTCTTTTCCACCAAAGTGGTGTCCGGTCCCCAGTCGAGAACCAGTGTTCCAGATTAACTGGTGTTATATTAACTGATGAGGGTGAAACAGATGTGCAGTAAGAAATGCTTTTCAGGAGCCACTACTGACAAACCAGGAAGTAAACATGGTGAATATTTTGTCTTTAAAAACACAGCACAACAGTCTGCTGTTGAATTGTTTTTGACAAGAAGAGATCTTTCGAGTTTAACTGGACTGGTACTTATATAGTGCTTTTATACTCCGTCTTGAGTACTCAAAGCGCTTCATACTGCATGCCACATTCACCCAGTCATACACACATTCATACAGCACTTTTATCTATACTTAAGTGTTGGCATTCCCACTCTACAACGCTAAAGAACAATAGAGGTCACTGCACCGATGCCTGTTCATAATTTCGCCAAAGTTAATAAACTGTTCGGCACATGTTCTTTTTGGCATTATTCTTCCCACATACTGTTATTAAGGATTCTCACCTCTACAACTAAAGCATACAGTTTATGTCTCGTGCTACGCTGTGACAGTCCAGCCAGATTAGCCTGTGACTCATCTGCACCTAGCTTCATTCTGGCCAGATTTTAGCCAGGGATTCCTGTTCCCTGTTCATGACCTCTGCAAATGTTTTTATGTACTACGCCCCTAGAAATAAACTATGAAATAAATAGGAAATAGAAAAATGTTCTCATACCTGTGGAAATGTGACAAAAGGCAGAACTGGCATTGCACCAGCACTGGAAAAGAGGTGTTTCTTTGGTGGAAATGAATGGAGCCAGTTCTTGATTGAGTACCAGCACCTGTGCAGCATTGGTAGCAATAGGATGTTAGAAAGGGGTTGAGACTGGCTGAAAACCAAGCAGGGTTTTTGAACCAGAGCCAGCCCCCGGAGCAGTGTTCAATATCTGACCTTGACTTTAACCTGATACAAGTCTACTCAGTGTGGTTTTATTGACATTTTCATAAATCTCTCTGGTGGCTAAAGCCTGAATTCTTACACCTTTTTTGTACATATGCATGTGCTTCCATGTGTTCTTGTGATGCATCCCTAGAGGAGACTGAAATTTAATAAGGTTTTTTCTTTTCTTTTTTTCAACATTTAAATGATTGAAACTGATGTCATATGATGTATGTATTAAGTATTCACTGAATGAAAGTACCTGGTGTCACACATGTTGATGCATGCATGTCACGGCGTACTGCAGTATCATAATGTTTTTGACGTCTGTGCAGTTTTGAGAATTCAAAATGTTTGAATTGTTGTGAAAAAGATAGAAACAGGATGAGGAATATCAGGTCTTTTTATTTCAACACACAGCAGATATTTTGACTCGTCACAGTAGGTGATATAAAGAACTTTGAAAGTTTAAAAGTGGCTCTGTTATATTCAAGTGTCCCAGTAAGCCATGGCAGTCATGAAATGCATGTTGGAGGGTCAAATAGGAAACCCACTCCCTGCACACCTTTCTGAAGTCAGAGTAGTGAGATTGTTTCTATAACTCTGTGAAACCAACAGTCCAGCATTCACACCCACTTCACAGAGTGGTTGGCCAGCTGTGCAGAGGTGGCAAAGGGGCCAAAAAAGCTTCTTTTTTTCATACTCGACTCTGTATTTTTGTCACTTTTCATGCGGGTGTCCTAATGTAACACCACAAGTGCCCTTCAGGAGTGACTGTCTGAAAATGTGTGCTGTTTTCTACATATTTTAACAATACTGAACCTCTCACCTTTCTCTGTGAAGAGGTTGGAACAGGTGTGGACATTTGCACACAGTAGTTGTGTTCCAGCTGAATCTGACACTAAGGCAACATGCACAGCACTGTGATCCTGAAACTGAAGCAGCTAAATTAAATTCAGCCATCAGTAATTTCTGTATTTACATCTGTGCATGTCTGATGGCTGATGATGCTTGTGTTTAAATTTCACTCTAAAGCAAAAACTAAATGACGTGTTAATGTTCTTGCAGGTGATTGGTCATGGGGGGCTATAATCTGGACATCAGTTGGTTGGTCTGTTTCTGTTGGTCTTGGCCTGCTTTGCTGTATCTACGTGGCGACACTACACGAGAACGACCTGTGGTTTTCTAACATAAAGGTAACGACTTCACAGTTACAATCTTAATTCTTTTTTTTTTTTTTTCTTAAAATGTTGTCCAGTGTTGTTTAGCTTAGTGGTTATGGAAAATAGTACAAAGGCATTACATCAAATGTTGAAACTGACAAATTGTATTGCTTTTGGAAAATTATATACTCATTTTTATAAGAGAAGACTGAAAAAATGTGCTGGAAAACATGCATTTCACAATTAGTTTCATTAGTAACATTGAGGCTGAGTCTTTCAGAAGAAAAGATGCAGAGGGGTTTATCACTTTCTGGAAGACTGCATGGGCAAAAAAGAAATTAAGAATTTTAACCCTAATAAATATGTGTATGAAAGGGTTAGGCTTTAACTAATATTAAATGCTAATGACCTTGGGGCCTCACGTCACTGCATTAAAAACAGTCAGTTCTGTCATGGAAATCACTCCATGGGCTCAGGAACACTTCTGAAAACCATTGTCAGTGAACATAGTTTTTTGCTGCATCCATGAATGTAACAACTAACATGTACACCAATCAGGCATAACATTATGACCACTGACAGGTCAAGTGAATAACACTGCTTATCTCTTCATCATGGCACCTGTTAGTGGGTGGGATATATTAGGGAGCAAGTGAACATTTTGTCTTTAAGTTGATGTTAGAAGCAGGAAAAATGGGCAGGCGTGAGGATTTGAGCGAGTTTGACAAGGGCCAAACTGTGATGGCTAGACGACTGGGTCAGAGCATCTCCAAAACTGCAGCTCTTGTGGGGTGTTCCCAGTCTGCAGTGGTCAGTATCTATCAAAAGTGGTCCAAGGAAGGAACAGTGGTGAACCGGCGACAGGGTCATGGGCGACCAAGGCTCACTGATGCACGTGGGGAGCGAAGGCTGGCCCGTATGGTCCGATCCAACAGACGAGCTACTGTAGCTCAAACTGCCGAAGAAGTTAATGCTGGTTCTGATAGAAAAGTGCATCGCAGTTTGTTGCATATGGTCAGCAAAAGGGGGACCAACACAATATTAGGCAGGTGGTCTCACAATGTTATGCCTGATCGGTGTATAAACAAGATCCAGATGCACTGTTTTCTTCCCTGTGCACAAGCTAATTTTAGTTTCACTGAGCTTAAGTGGAAAACTGTCTTGTGGTTTGATGAGCGAAATTTCTAAATTGAAATTTCAAAATATGTGATGCAGCGTGTGAAAAGCAGGCTTAAGTCCAAAATTTTTCTTTTTTCCTTTTTAATGTTTCCTAACGTTTAAAAACTTCTAGATTAACATGCATAAAACAGATGTCGTTTATCTATCTTTGTTTATTTTCTATGAATTTTTACCTTGAAGATGCCAAACAGTGTTGTTTTTTTTGAATTATTGTGGTTTAGTAACGATGCAAATAGATAAATAGTCACTTGTTTGTAAATGATTGTAAATGATTAAACAGTAGATCGATTACAATCCACACAGGCCACAGACTAAAGACGGTAAAATTGCCAGCATCACTAAGGGGGCAGATTTCACTGGCTGACTGGCCAGTTCACACCCCCAGGCATGAGTGGCAGCACTGAGTGGGGGTTTTCCCCTCACAGCTGAGAGGTTTGCTGGACCAGGATTTGGGGCAAAATAGCACATTGTTTATTTGCAGTTTATGCATCAGAAAGTGTTCAATGAGCTACATTTTTATGACTTAGTTTTAAGAGATAGTTGCAGACAATTACGTTAAGATAAACGCTGGAATCATTGGAAAGTCTGGTTGTTTTTTGATTGCGTCATTGCTCCAGGTAAAAGAGGAGCGAGCACACCCTGTTTGCGGCTGTGATGGTGTGGGGGGTGCACTAGTGAACATGGCAAGCTTAACTTGCACATCTTTGAAGGCCCCATTGATGCTCAGTGATATACAGGTTTGGAGCAACATATGTTGCCATCCAGAAGAACCTTTTTTTTGTTGAAGGAACTGCTTATTTCAGCAAGACAATGCCAAACCACATTGTGCACGCATACAACAGCATGACTCCTCAGTTAGAGTCTGGGTGCTAAACTGGCCTGTCTGCAGTTCAGACCTGTCAGCTGTGAGAAACATTTATTTCTTTACATTTCCTGCATCAAGCAAGAACATATAGACTTTATAAAAGATGGACGTAGCGGCCGTGATGCCGTAGCTTCGAGTTTGTGCATTTTTGGCATTGCCATCTTGGTATTTTGAAACTGGTTGTATCTGACTCTGAAATTGCGCACTCATTGGCTAACAAGTTGTGATTAACAAGTTGTTAGCCAAAGAGCATATCCTTTCTAAATCTTAGAATGACTTTAATTTACAAAATGGGCTTCCTGTTTTTATTCAGTGGGACCAGAAACTCTCGATGGAGCCCAGAAAGTCACCAAGAAAGTGTTTACTGGGGTCACAGAGTGAGGGAGCCGATGGCCGTTTTCTCATACACTTCCATACAAGTGGAAGTGTTTTTGCAGCCCCAAGGGTCACCCCCTGCTGGTTACTAAAAAAAAAAAAAATTAATTTTAACAATTTTAAGGCATGTCACTTTTTAGACCTGGAAGCTACATCCATCTTTTGTAACGTTTAGAGCTTTTGTAATGTTTAGAGCGGGAAAAGAAGTTCACTTTCAGAACTAAAGCAACTGGTCTGTTAAGTTCCCAGACGCTTACCAAGAGTTTTTAAAAGAAGAGGTGATGTAATGCAGTGGTAAACACATCACTGTTCTAACATCTTTGAAATGCGTAGCTGGAATCAGATTCAAGTTGAGCACAGGGTTTTAAAGGATTTGCAAATCCCCGTTTTATGTTTTTAATCTATGTTTTATACAGTGTCCTCACCTTTTTGGAAACAGGGAATATGTAGATATCTCAGTAAGAATTCGACACTTCGTGGCTGTATGTCTCAGTGACAGTTTAACACCAAGTATTGTCCCTGATTTTGTGTCAGCAGGATCTGGGAAAATTGAAAACACGTGGACTCGTTTATCTTTTATAAGGCTCTTGTTAAAAAGCAGTAAAGATGGCTGGATTGATGTATTTGGCACTTGTATAACAAAGTTATCTGAGGATTTGACATCAGTATGCAGAATTCATCAACCCCATCACAGATATGGATATTTACAGATGGAAAGTATCACTCGGTTTGATCATTTAGCTAAAGATTTCCACACATATTTTCTGCTTATCTCAAAAGGAAACATAGCTTCGGTATCTGTGCCAATCAGACACATCCTCTCATCCAGTTTCCTTCCTAAAATGGACTTCAAACACGTCATAAACACTTCATTCTAAAATGCGATGATTGTTTTTCCACACTGTGCATGGGATGGATTTTCAGGCTGGCTAAATGAACCACATGAAATCCTGAATCATCACGGTTGTTACAGGCCTTTTCAGAGTTTGTTCATTGTTGTACAGCAACAGAACATTGTGCTCTGCCAAATGTGATGTCATTTATAATTGCCCCTTTTAGAGCTTTAGCAGCACTCGGGTTTGGGCTGAGATATACATAGCAGATTTTGAGCTGGTTGACATGGCAGAAAAGATTTCTCCATTTGTATCAAAACTGGAGCAAAGTGTAAATAAATGCTGTTGCTGTGAATTGTCTTACCCTCATTAAATGGCGGAGTATGAGTCATTCATTTTTGTAGATCAGCTGACGCAAGGAATGTAATTTTGCTTCTGTGTGGTTTGTTTTTTGTCATGTCATTTATGTTATCTAGAGTGCATATGCAGTTAGAAAACAGTAGATTAATGTTTCTAAAGGTGTGTATCATAGGAAAGGATGTAAAGTTCAACTACCAGAGAAAAAGCTGCATCAGTCAAAACCACCGTCTGACCCATTCTTTCTTATTATAAGCTCGCTTGTTTCCAGTAACGTGTTTGTTACATAGAGAGGGAAAAAAAAATTCGACATTGTAAATAGCTGAAAATACTACTGAAGAAATTAGATTTATGTGCTGTTTGAATGTTACTCAAATGGGGGAGGAACAGGATAGTTCTCCTAGACTCTACTAAGGAAAAAAACTGAATGAATACAGTATTTGTTACATTTACAAGGGCATTATGTGTGTGTAATTGTATATTTTTGATGCAGCAGAGAAACAAAAAAATGCTAAAATACAATATCTGTTGAATGCCTTGAGGAAATCTCTTCAAATCTGGCACCTGAACTCAAGGATGAACTGATTCAAAACTGGCGGTCAAAGGGTGAGCTCACTGTGATCTGCTCAAAGGGAATTGTTGGGTTTCTCTCTATAATATTGTAAGGCTTTTGTTGTGAAGACCCTGTACTGTTTCAGATTGTGAAACACCATCCTAATCACAGGATGCACTTATCTTTTTGTGGAGACTCAAACAAACACTTTATCTCATCTGTTGGTAGCCTGCACAGCCAGCCAGGTGCTTCATCTGTTTCTCATACAAATGTGAAATGCACCTTCACATATAGAGACAGTGTGCAGAGGATAATTTGTGAGATTTTGTCTCAGGGACACAAAGCTGCAATTTGAGTTAATTGAGTGGAATCTGTATGGACACAGTTTGCGGCCCCATGCTGGCTTTTTTTCTCTTTATATGTGTGTTCCATGTGTGTGAAGGGAAGCAGACAGATGTGTTCATTCATAATAAATGGAGGTCACTTTACAGGCCTGGAGAACATCTCCCCTGAAATGTTCTCACAAATAAGCGAGCTACTGGCTGACATCATCGCACATTGCATGCATATGTGAACTGTTTCCGTCTGTTAATGCAATCAAAGCCTGTGCCTGAGTCCGTGTTCACACAGAGCAGGCTGGATCTGAAAATGCTTGGTTACATTTGAAAACGCGGTTGTAGGTCAGCTTTAGAACATTCAGGCTGTTTTTTAGTGAGACTAAATGGCAACACAAAAATACACAACCAGTCTCTGCTTGCCCTGGTGCATGGCTGAATAGTTTTGGAAAATAGCTGTTGGTGTCTAACTTTTTGAAACCAACAATCTAACATTCACAGCCATCTCCATCTTTCATTTGGCCAGGAGTGTAGAGGTGAAAATTTACCCTCAATTTCTCTTTCAAGCTGTGCTTTTCGTTCTGTACACACCTCTCTCTGTGGCAGTGCTTGAACAACTGAGGGCTTTTTTTTTTTTTTTTTGGAGGAGACTGACAATGATTTTCTGTTAGTCTGGTATTTATGATGATGTATGATATTAGGTACCTCCATTCAATATGACAGCTAGCTTTTGACTCACAGGTATAAACACATTTGATTTCAGGTGTTCTCTTGGTATAAACTTGCCCTCAGGCTGTGTTCACAGCTCTGTTATTCATTTTAAAAAGGCCAGTGCATTGACTCTAAAGTGGGGCTCCAGTCCATTAAAACTCATTATGTTGTTGTTATTATTTACATTTATTTCTGTTTCATCAGATGACTGAATGAGCATAAAGTAATGATTCGATCGGCTCATAAGTCATTCGTGGCTGCACTGAATTGTTGTTTGAAATGTGATTTTAAGCCTCCAGAGTTGTCTGATGCAGGTTAATAATGACACCTGTGTTAACTGTCTTTTCTAGCGCACATTCCCCAAATTCTCGAGCATTTTTTTTTTAAAAGTTTTGTCCTTCACTTTGCAAATTTATATGGTCAGCATGATCAGATCTATTCACACTGGAGACAATGTTCTGAATGCCACTTTTTGAGCTTGGAGAAGTCGAAGGGGCACGGATTTTATTACATCTGACATCTGACAAAGTCATATGCATAACTTAAACATAATGGCTATGCTACAGTCACTCAGAGAAAGTAATATCTCTGAAACATCGCTTAATGATAGAGAAGGAGGTGTGCCTCACTTTAATCTACACTAAGAGCTCCTGTAGATTTTATGCTAGGGGCTTATTTTAAGAAATCTTGTGACAAAGTTGCAAAGTTTGCAACAGTGAGATGGAGTGAAGCATGATTACTTAATCACTCCTATGAACGAGATAGATGTCAGGGGGACAAGCTGAGATGATATACTGTATATATCCACATTTAAAAGAAGGGGGAAAAAAGAGGAAAAAGTGTAGCTTGTAATTACCTTAAACAAAGAGCCACAATGGACCGGCTTGTGCCTGATTTTATTACTGCAAAATCATTTAGCAAAGTCACCACAGACACGTGATAAAGATTATCGGTGTATACTTACATCTTAAATGATCACAAAGGTTTTTTTTTTTTTTTTATGGCATGGTGCACAGCTTCTCTGTTGACTTTTCTGTCTTAATCTGGTACATTAAAGTTTATGCCTGTAATGAAGAAAATTAAGAAAATATAAAATATCTACAAATTCAAATTATGAGGAAATTCACAGTCATGAATATAAATGAGTTCAGATCATTTTCTGTTTTGACCATAGACAGTATAAAAGCCATGTCACCCATTGATTTTTGCGCTCTTCTCTTTGAAGTTGCATGTTGGTTTTTCTGTTAAGTTTATATGGATGGATGTATCTGCTAATGCTAGTTAATGTGGTTAGCGAGCTGCATTCATGAAATGGTGCAACGCTCAGACACAGATATTGGGTAATTAGTGCTAAGTAACTGACAAATAAAATACTAGATTTTCACTCACCAAAACAAAATTTAAACTAAAATTAGTCACATAATCCATTAAAAATGCAAAAAGGCACCAACAGCACAAATACTGTGAAGAGGTCAAGTTTAACGACTTGAAGTGGTGGATGAGTCCTAGTAGACACTAACCAGCTGCAGCTCCCTGTGTCGGGACACCTGTCGATCAACGTGGCCACGCCCCTAACTCGCATATCCAGTTGAAGGAATTATAAAAAAAAATTCACCCCACTCAGAGGTGTTATGAAGGGAGAACCAACCATAGAGGCACAAACTGTCTTTTGTTCCCAGCTGTAAATATAAATTTGAAAGCTTTAAAGTTGGACATTTTAACTTGGGAGTGTGTGGGGATCGACTCTTTTTGGAGCCAGCCTCAAGTGGACATTGGAGGAACTGCAGTTTTGGCACTTCCATGTTGACTTCATTTCTCAGCTCCGAAGATTGCCCCTCGGTTTTGACCCCTGTACCTCAGTGAGTAACCTTTTTTTGAACACATATATATGCAGTGTTTCCCTCATATAAACTTTACTTGGGTGTGCTGTCCAGGTGTATTTTGCAATTTATCATTATTATTATTTTTTTTATCTGCCTGAAACAATGACGTGGTCAATTTACTCGTGGACAGTCCCCTCGCTCAGTCCGTTCCATCTTCTGTTCCCTTACCGATAGGCTGATCAGGTCGCCGTTGTGGCGGTCTCCAGAGTTGCATGCCGCAGTTTGACAGACTCCAACTCTTCCATCTTGGACTACCATTTCATCATTTCATCATTTCACCATTTCATCCTGAAATCGTAGTCCATAATCTGCTCTGGAGATCCTTTGCAAGATTTAGGGTCACTCTAACCAGAACCCTCAAATAATGGATTATGGCAAATCTGATCTGTGATCACTTTTAGCTTGGCATTATGCAATATTTGTATTTATCTGTTAGCTTTTTTTGAGAGTAGTGCAGCACATGTATGAGGACAGTGAGACAGTGGTGAGATGTGCAGTAGGAGTGACAGATGGTGGGGGTGGGATTACATCAGGGATCGGCTCTGAGCCCCTTCTTGTTTGCAGTGGTGATGGACAGGTTGACAGATGAGGTCAGGCAGGAGTCTCTGTGGACTATGATGTTTGCAGATGACACTATGATCTGTAGTGAGAGTAGTGAGCAGGTGGAAGAGAGCCTGGAGAGGTGGAGGTATGCTCTGGAGAGAAGAGGAATGAAAGTCAGTAGAAACAAGACAGAATACATGTGTGTGAATGAGAGGGAGACAGGTGGAAAGGTGAACATGGAAGGAGCAGAGGTAGTGAAGGTAGATGAGTTTAAATACCTGGGGTCAACCATCCAAAGCAACGGACAGTGCACAAGAGAGGTGAAGAAGAGAGTACAGGCAGGGTGGAGTGAGTGGAGACGAGTGTGACAGAAGGATAGCAGCAAGAGTGAAAGGGAAGGTTTACAAGGTGGTAGTGAGACCTGCTATGATGTATGGTTTGGAGACGGTGGCACTAACAAAACGACGGGAGGCCGAGCTGGAGGTGGCAGAGCTGAAGATGCTAAGATTATCATTGGGAGTGACCAGAAATGAGTATATCAGACTGACAGCTCGTGTTGAGCAGTTTGGAAGTAAAGTTAGAGAGGCAAGGCTGAGATGGTTTGGACATGTACAGG
>VUQI01039545.1:10275-41165 GCA_015106735.1 Paratilapia polleni | reverse complement strand
ACAAACATGCAAAAAAAAAAAAAAAAAGAAATCAGGAAGTGGGCAAACACTTTTTCACTTGAATTAATGCTGCCAAAACTGCAACAAGTCTTTTGCGTGTTTGGCAAATGTTGTGCACATACTGTGGCTTTTTCTGTCAGGGCTGTGGGTACGAACATTAACTTAAAAGTGACCTACTGTATGTCTGAATAATAGGATGCTGTCACTTTAATAGATTGTTGAAGCCTCCAATATAAAGTATCCCACATTTTTAAAGGACTCCAGACTGTAGTTTCTTATTAAAATTCAGAATTTTCAGTCAGCAGTAAGAAGCATTCAAGCATAATCTAAACTTCAGTTTAATATTCTCATGTGCAGCTTCTATCTCATATTAACAATAGCTCTGCCAGTGGCAAAACATGTTGTAACGCTGCTAAAATGTGTAAACTAGCTTGCTGTCCTTCTTTGATATTCAGTCCAATGCTGATTATTCAATAGTCCAGCAGATTATGTGAGCTTAATGTAGCTGGAGACATTTGCAGTCCCCGCAAGGCTCATGTTCCTGGGAGGAGAAAGAACACAGAACCTGCATCTGTCTTTTTGGTTTTCTAATCTATGTTTAACCCACTCTTGCCTGAACTGAAAGATATCTATAATGAAATCCTTTTTTTTTTTTAATTCAACCTCTGACAGCTGTTTTCTACCATTTTCATTGGATTCTCTCTCTCCTTATGCATCTGGCAGTTTGTTAAACCTGTCAGTAAACAGTCCTTCAACACCACAGCCACAATTTGTCATGAGAAAGTGCTTCACATTTTACCCCCATGATCTCTGTGCCTCAGGGCAGGTTCTGACATGGCTGCACTTATTTGCCGGGGCAGGGAGGCAGTTTGGATGTGTCACTGTCATGCCATTCAGCACTGTTGTGTTTGTCTGGCACAGAGAGGGTATAGTTTGAAAGCTTGAGAAGGGCATAAGAGCTGAGAGACAGCGGACCAGTGAAAGGGGAGTGAGGGCACTTCCCCTGAACGGAAATCAAAGTTAAAAGAATGATAAAAGTGTGGTTTCCTGCCAGCTGGTTTGTGTTCTGTCCAGAAATCCCATTCTTCCTCTCAGTTTTTGCTGAGACAACAATCACACCACTTCCTGTTTGGTAACTGTGACACTTAAAACCCAATCTCTGGGAGACAGCGTGCTGTTACATTTACCATAGTCAGATAAACACACAGCTGTTTGCAGATTAAATGCTCAAATATGTACATGAAGACAATGTACCATCTGCTCACTTTTAGATGAACCTAAGCTGGCGTAAAGTCCATCAGTTTTCTTGTTGTAAATGGATTATGCACATGTTATCATCTGATTAGTCCTCCTTTCGTACTCTGACTAAATGATGTTAGATGGCTCTGTTGGCTTGTTTTTGGATAGTTTCTTATGTAATACTTTTTCTGTCACGTTGCTGAGCCAGCACTGTAAAATGCAGGCTTGAGTTAATAAAAGAAAATAAACAATAATGTGTTTGGGGCTCTTGCTCATCACATTGCTTTATGTAATTGTGTTTTTGCAGCGTGAGGGAAACCAGGTCAGCACTTATTTTAGAATCGAGTCTCCTTATGTTCAAGTTCTTTTACTTTCTATTATCCTATTGTAGTGCAGCACAAAGTCCTTTGTAAAATGTGTCATTTTACCTTTCTATCGAATATCATATCTATAGTATATACAAAAATGTACATGCTTGGCAACCACATAACACTATAGCTGTGTTCTTAACACAGCTATAGTGTTATGGAGGTCTTCAGCCCTCAGGAACTAGGAACAGGATGATTCACTTTTCATGCCGAGAGAAAGGGTGAATCAGAGGGTCAAAGGTCACATTTTCACCACAGCATGATGTCCTGTTAGTACACAAGGGCCAAAAGCTCTGTTAGCTCATACTACGTAAATGCTAATGTGCTCTTTGCACATTTTATCAAACAGATTTATCAGAGATTAAAGTTTTGGTCATCAATTTATACTCAATAACCCATAACCCAAGGAAAAGTTGTTTCAGTTTTATTTTTCCTATTTTTATTTCCTGTTCTGATAGTATAGTAATTTGTATATCTTTGGGTTTTGATCTGTTGGTTACACAAAATAAAGCATTTCAAGATGCCACGTTGTGCTCTTAGAAATTGTCATATACTCTTCTTAGTGGTTAATACACTAAATGATGATGTGATAAATGGTGACACTCTCTGATATTGATACTAATTGTTATTTTCAGCTTTTGATGCTGAAATCAGGTTAAGATCTTGGCATTTTATAAAATTTACATACTTAAGGACTGATATCAATCCCTTTTTACAGCTGACAAACAAAGCTAATTGGAATTTATATTATGTAATAAGCTATTTTACCATGGTCTAATCTCTCTCTACTTGAACTCAGTAGTGAGCTGAGAAAGGCAGAGGGTGAACATTAAAACCACCTGGATAATATATCCACGCGAGACTAACAACTGACTTTTGTGCTTATCTTCACTGGTTGATCTGCATTTGTTTTAACTAATTGGTTCCTGTAGCAGAGACGATTCACATGAAAACAACAGAGATTTTTTTGAGCTATAAGACTTAAACTGAAGGAGAGGACGGACAAGCAGATGGACAGACAGAGACACTGTGAAGCTGCGAGTGCTGGCACACAGGACTGGGTTTGGTGTCAAGAGATCAGGGACTGACACTGCTGGCTTTGTATCACACTTGAATGGGCACCTTAGGGAGAGACTGTGGTTCTGAATGGGCACTATTGGGGAAAACCCTAGCGGTGGGAATGGAGGCTGGTAATTAAGGCAGTCATTGTGTGTCTGTAGGATATGCTAGACAGAGAGGTCAGGAAGGCAGGCTTGTATTGTTCCCCGAGCAGGGCCCTCACTTCATCAGAGTAGTGCGTCAGACACAAGTATGTTTGGAGAGAGCCTTGGATCTTACACAGAGAGAAAAAAAGGACTACAACAACAAACCAGACATGCAGTCCTATATAGTATGTTTGTCTATATGTCAACACATAGGGGCCTCTTCTGTGGTTTTCATTTCGTAACTGTTTTTGCTCTCTATTTATGTTTAAGCATCTTAACGTTTGGGAGGCTGTCCAGCAGCTGTAGCCTTGTCAGGGCTCAGGACTTGTCTTAACAATTGATTAAAACAGAGTTGTCCTCAGTAATGTGAAGTCATAGGGGTGTGTGTATGTGTGTGTCATTAGTGATTTTTTGTGATGTTTTGCACAAGGTAAAATGAGTCAAAGAAGATTAAAATAATAGTGGAAAGCAATGTGTAGAGAGATGGAAAAAAATAGACTCTTAATAACATAATTGAACTTGCAGGATTGCCATCATTATGTAGAACAACGATGAACTGCAAGTACGATGAGAAGTTGAGTAACTATGAATATTCAGATATGAACAGGGAATATGTGTCAACTGATTACACTTGTCTAAATATTAAAATAGTCAGAACAGATGTAAAATACTAGTTTAAGGACACTGTTGATTTTGTTGCTACTGGAGTGTGGTTATTCAAGGTGTGAAGAACTATGTTTTGTCAAGAAAGTAACGCTTTCTCAGTTTCGATTTACTGACTTTTTAGCCCCGCATTTATTTACAGGTCTTATTTTATCACAGTATTCATGCAGTGCATTTGTAAGTTAGAATCGATTTTAGTGGCTGCCTCTGTATTTAAAAATTTTAAAAAAATCCACATTTCATTTAGAAACTGCTTCTCTTGCCTCTCACTATCTGTATGCACTGCCCTGTAGTGTGCTGAGAGGTTTCTGGCAGGGATGGGGGCTGGGGGAGGTGCACTATGGGAATGTTTTTACAGGGTGACCCCTGCTCTTCCTTCCAGTCACAGCAAAGGCTCCGAAAGGCCTTGCGTCTGTCTCTGCTCTAACACTCACTCAGTCAGGTTACCAAAGCGAGAGACTGGGAGCGAGTAGAGACTCCCCTGTAAACAGATAAGGCTTATCAGGGATGGAGAGGACATGCTGTATCAGACATATTTTCTCTGTGTCACAGCAGAAAGAAAACCTCTGCCACTGTGAAAAACCGCTGTGACCACTACCGGTCAAGATATTTTAGTTTTGAGAAGTTATATTGGCAAGAGCCTTTCATAGCGAGAGCATTGAGAAACCATATAGGGCCATAGGTCCAATATAGCATTGCCACCAAGTGACACTGAGATTAACAAAACACGTGTACGGTAAACCCAGCAGGGCGGCTCTCAGAAATACAGTCTGCAGACGAACATACAAACATATCTGACCACATGCACAAAATGCAGGTGATACATGGAACATACACACAGACCAGCAGTAGCAACAACCTTGTGCGGCAGATGACAATGTTTTGTGCACCTCTGTATGCACCAGTGTGCAACCCAACCTGCTCTTGTCATTCACGGACTGGTAACATAACGCTGCTGTGCAGCTGTACGGCTTGCTGAGCTTAGTGGGACTGTGGCTACGTCCAAGGCTAGGAGAGGGCAAAGGGGAAATTCACGCCCATGGACTCACTTATCAAAAGCCCTTAACGCCTAGTAAATATGGTATACTGTATGTCAGTTTAGGAGTAGGGGAAACTTATCCCACGTATGTGAAAAGAGGCAGCTTCCATTGCAAGCAGGTGTACTGATGATAGTGGACTTCTGGGTTGAACCGGACAGATTCCAAAGCCCAGTTGGCCTGTGCTTGTGTTTTCTATGAATGAGGCATGAAGAAAGAAAGAAAGAAAGGACTCCTGTCAAAACCATCAGCTTTAAAACAGCAGTGTTATTGGTATGACTCAAAACACCCACATGCTTGACTATCAGGGGTATTCATAAGTTATCCAAGAACATGACATTGAGATCCATGGCCGATTAGGGAAGCTGGGTTGTGGAAATCTAGGAATCTGGGAATGGGGTTTTGGCAAAGAGCACCCTGGCACTGTGATATGCCTCTGCAGCTGTCCTGGACATGAATGACATGGGTCTGTTACTGAGGAGAACAGCTTGGACATACACATAATAAAATTTCATATTATGGGGGGGGGGGTTGGAAAGTAAGTATCCTCTCATTATTTGGCTGGACATAACATTGAAATCAGCTGCTTACAACAACAAGACCTCCACTTTATCAAAACAACCACAAATTGCAGGTCACTGAATTTAATTTGTAAGGAGTAACATGATTAAAGATGACTTAGCCGAGATTTGTTGTAATCTGCATCAACAGATCAGCATATTGTACTGTCGATTTTGCTAATTTTGTTCCACAATACAGTTATTGAAAGCTGAATTGTTTCTGCAACTACATGATGTTTTAGGATCCTTCCACTCAGTTAGGCCACTGACAAAAATGTTGTTCAAAGTCAAAAACACATGAATGTCTGCAGGTAATTTAACAAAAGCTAATCTAATTCATCTGGTCAAAGATGCTCTCCTGCGTGGATGTTTTTTATTTGTGCCATATTTGTATTATTACTGCCTGTATTTCATTATGTTCATTGTGTTATTTTATTATTTTAGAGGGACAAATGTAAGTAGAATTGAAAACATGATCATTTTATGATCTAGTATATGGTTCTTATAAAAATGTTTCAACGATTTCTTGGTGGGCAGTAATGACATTTCAAAATACAAAACACCTTAGCTGATACTTTCTGGAAAAGTCTTTCCACTTATCTACATGACTGATAGCTGTGGGATGTTTTATATTTGGTGCAGCTGTCTTGATTTACCCTTTCCCTGTGTGATATCTCAGCCTGTCATACAACAGACTAAACATAAGTGGAATGCCTTGTAGTGTTACCGACTTCACTAGAATGAGAGAAAAATGTTAAATCAAGGTACTTATTCTGTTTTCTGGTTATTATAGAAAGCAGTTTTTGTGTGTGTTCTGTGCTGCAGTCTCTTCACAGCACACATGTACAGCACAGAAGTCTACAAAAACACACACACAGACACACACAGTACACTTACTCTGCCAAGCATAGGCCATTTCCAAGAATGAACTATTCTGGCGTCTCCATGGGTCTTGAAATGGACTTGTGGTTATATTTTAATACAGTTGGAGTGGCTCTCCTCTCAAAATTTTCCCTGTGTATGACGGTAACAGACTCATTTATGAAAAGCTGTGATCTCGGTGGTTAAACCCCGAAACCCAAAAGAGCAGGGTCACTGTGTCACACTTGAAAATATTCAGCTTCTGGTCATTTTAAATGCACTGCTGTCCACCTTATATAGACTGCACTGCTGATATTTGTTTTACTGTTTCAGGTCCACGTGGGGTTATGATCCTTTTAGGAAAAGACTGCAGCTTTAAAATAGCTGTGGATTTGATTATAGCTGAGGACTTGGTTGTATATCAACATTGTTATGGCTTCTTTCCACATACCACATGTTTTACTTTTCTCTGTCTCTGTCCTCTGCTCTCTCTGCTGCTTCCCTCACACATAACACCTGAAGGGGAATAAGTGAGGCAAAAGACTGTATGATAGCACAAATGCCTCCACAAAGGCATATTTCGATCTTGAAACAACTAGGATGTGCTATTGTGAGTAAACTCCTTTTTATAGTGTAATGAATGGCGAGGGCATATCCGAATAGCTAAAATAAACAGCTTGTAGAATATGAAACCTTCTTAAGAATAGCACTGTGACCCACATGGGTGCAGAGCAGGTTCAGATGAGTGCTAGTTGAGTGACTGATGACTGTGATGGTAAACTTAGAGTATCTAGTGAGCTCACATAACTTTTGCTCACTTAGACTCAGCAAAAGTTATGTTAAAAGTTATATTAGAAAAATACAGTGTGTTTATTTTTATACAGCACATGAAGACAGTTGAATATTAAAGATTGACAGTTTATGTCAGTTAGCATCAAAAGGGGCAGGATTAAATAAGTTTATACTTACTCCTTTTCGAGTAAATTGAGCAGTATAGTGTTGTTCTTTGTTTACCTGCAATTCTGTTGCTTATTTTTTATTGTATTTTTATTTACATGTACAAAATAAAGCAATCAATCAATTACTTTTTTTAATTGCTAGACTTGGATACTGTATACTTACATTTTTTCACACAGTAACGGGTAGCTTCTTGAAAGTAATGCTGTAATACCAGCTGTCTGGTCGTCACCACACATACAATGAGTGAGGTCACTAAGTAACCTATCTCTTTAGTAAATGAAGAAATCTCTGTATGCATATCTGTTTTTCGCCCATCTTAACAACCTTCTGACATCCAGTCTACTCCAAACTTGTATTGCTTGGTGTATTGCTGGGGACCCGAGTGGATGCAGCGCTGAGGTTGAGCCTGTTTGAATGAGGTGATCTCATTATCAGGGTCTTTTCTGCTCAGCAATAAATGGGTGAGGCCTGTTGCTAGACGTCATAATCAAAGGCAAATGTACGATGATGTCCATGTTCAGATAGTATTATTATAGGCTATTGCAGCCCCTTGACTACACTGAATGGTATGTGGACCATTCAGAGAGCAGATGCTGGAACACTGAGCTACCACTATAATCAGTGAAACTGGTGCTAGAACAGCACGTAAAAGGTGCATATATGCCATGGAGAGTTGCTCCAGAGAGAGCAAGATGTGCATAGTCCTGTTACACAGAAATGGTTAATAAAGTATTCTTTTTTTAAAAAATAAAACCACCAGTATACAGCAACAAATCTAGCCTCTGAGTTTATTTTGACAGTGCCAGCTGGCAGATGCTTTATTCCTTCTGTAGTCTGTACATGTGAACTTACCCTCATTGCAAAAAATAACTAAAAGTTTACCAGCGCTGTGCCTGGTTCATAAAATGAAGACAACACAATCCTTAGAGAGGAAAGCTCATCATCTTGTTTTGCCTGTGCCTGGATGGCAGTCTTTTACACAGTCCCTGGGAAGCGAATAAAAACATTGAGCAAAAAGATTCAGTTCACTCTGTGAACGGTTGACATACGCCGTGTGTTCAGTGTAGCCAAAGGGTTATGCTTGATTTGTGAACCCATGTGAACTCACATAACCACATAATAAAGTCATCAGTTCAGGTAACAGTAAAATAAACCACCTGATGCTAACATGCCAGTGACAGTGGGCACTTTGCCAGTAAATTTAAATAGCTTTAAGAAACTGCTTAAGGAGCAAGCTTTTTCTCTTGGTGTAGCCCTGAAAAAATGGGTGACGAATTATATGAAAGAGACAGGAAGTTTTACAATAAGAAAAATAAACAGCATTGTTTAGTGGAAATTAATATGTGCTAATAATGTGCATTTACTTTATCAGCGTATTCTACATTTAGCCATTTTGCTCTTTTACTACCAGAGGGTTATGCTGAAAAGCAGTTTCAAATAAATCCTCCACATTTATCCCAGAAACACACAAACAAATGAAAAAAGTATATGTTATAATAGAAAGTAGTTTCTGAACAAATCAAGCTGATTAATAATAGCAAATAAATAAATAAATATCATTCTTCTTTCCATCATTGCATAGGTGTGTGATGTCTGGACTGTATTTTAATAAACCAGTAATAAAATTATATTTTAACCTATTGTACCTAACATATATACTACCACATTTCAGTAAAGATCAATTTTTATTAACAAAAAAAGTCAAAATGGGAGAAACCACTGCAGCTAACTTTTAAAACTGTGTGGTTCAAAGACTAATTTATTTATTATTATTGTTGTAAAAGTTAAAAAAAATAAAAAAAAGAATTTATCATCTGCACCCTCTGCTTGATTTGTGCAACTTGAATGAACAAACACAATCTCAGTGTTGTGCTGTGTTTGTGTGAACTTGTTTTTGCAGGATTACTGCATGCATGCATTTGCATGCTTGGTGGTACAAGAAGTGTGAATGTGTGTGTAAACCAGAGTGTATCCGATTGAAGTTATGTGCAGTACATGATGTGTAATGCTGTGTTTTATATTTAGAGACAACTGTAGAGGATAAGAATGCTTATCTCAGCAGTTGTAGACGTGGAGCTGTGAAACTATGGAGGCAGATAAAAGCCTCTCTGATTACACTGTGCATAGCCTACCAAACTGCTTTTGTTTGAAATTTTTTACTAAATACGTACCTTGAAAATCACACATGCACTTTTTGTTGAATAAACTGAGAAAATTATAAGCTTGATTATTGACTCTTTAAAAGGAATAATGATAAAATAAGCAGAAGTGAAGTGAAAGCTGCATTTGACGTGAAAACTGTCTTCATGCAGACTAATAATAAGCTTTAGTTTCTGTTGTAACAGGTTGAAGGCACAACTGCAAAACCATGGTGCAGTCTGTGGTGTGTGCACAGTGGAGTGCACAGGCATCAAACTGTGATGTTCTGTGTTCGAAGGCTCCATGAACGACATTTTGAAAGCTTCAGCTGTACTGAAAACGATCAAACCACCCAATTAATAGATATATGTTCAGGAAATATTTCCATGTCGTGTTTAGGTGAAGACTCAGGCGCGATTGATCCTTTGATCTTTTTTGATGTTTCACAGAGGAGAACCAGTTCTCAGGTTTAAACCACATCCAGGTTCCTGACTCCCCCCTCCAGCAGCTTTCATCAAACCACAGAGACTAGCACGCTAACTGAAACCACATTAAAGCAATTAGAAGTCTTATCAGAAATGCTACGGTTAATGACCAAACCAAACAAAAACTCTGAAAGACTCAAAGCTAACATTGTGGACTGAACCCCATCCACTGTATCTGTAAATCTATCCCTTTCTGAACCCTAGCCAAACTAAATACAGATCCTGAGATGAGGACACAAGAGCAGACACACACATGCGCACGGACACACTCGTTCACACTCACATGCACGTGCAGTTACAATACACAGTGGTTCGGGTCTGGCCTGGTCTTCTCTGTAGCTCTCTGAACGATGTCCTGGGGGATGCGGAGAGGCAGAGCGGGGCCTGCGCTCCTCCGCTGCTCCTTTGTTTACACTGATGGTTTCCAGATGCTAGGTAGTGATCGGAGCGCTACGGAACGCTGGGGAGCAGCCCAGCAGTTTAGTGTGTGTGCCAACGAGCTAGGATTAAGGCAGCTCTAACTTTGATACTTGAAAAACAGAGCATTGCTTTGTAATAATTTTGCAATTGTTTCCCAAGGCCTTAAAAAATGATTATAGATATTTCTTTGCATGTGGTAATCCTAAGTGTATGCGCTGTTGTCTTCATTTATTGGGGAGACACATGCAATGTGCAATGACGTCTTAGGTCATCGAGTGTAATTATTAGTCACAATATGTAGACTTGGATTAATTGCATCTGACTGTAATTAACATATTTGTTTTACTCAGTAATTTGACTGAATGCTTCTTTAAACAGGCTCCAGCCAGGCTTTTCTTCTGATGCTGATTGCAAAGAGAGATTTTGCACCCTATAATTTTCCTCTACTTGTTTTTCTGGGGCAGCCTGAGTATATTGTCTCTGTCTTCTATGCTGCCCTATTCAGGGGGGATTGTTTTCATAAACAGAGGTGCATTGTGCTCGAGGGAGGGCAAATTTATCACTTAAACACCTGTTCCTCTCGTCACTTTCAGCCACTTTTCCTTACAGGCATTATAAAGAGACAGCTGCACCAGCAAAGGAGTGAGAGAGAGAGGTGAGAAAGATTGCAGGGGGGGGCAGAGAGAGAGAGAGAGAGAGAGAGAGAGAGAGAGAGAGAGAGAGATGCACGGAAAACAGTGGCTGTATTTAGAGCTTGTAGTCCATGGTGGGATTGATAAATAGTTCCCATAATGCACCTGACTGAGGTTCTGGCATGAAGTCGCGGCTGTTTAGTCCAGCAGCGGAAACAGCCAGTAAAAAATGCTTGTTCTGTGTGCAGTGGGACACAGCTGAGGTGGGGACAGTGTCATTCTTGTGAGAGTCTTGGAGCAGTGGCCATCTGCACGCCCTCACTTGGCTCTAAGTTCTGACTGACAGGGTGACGACCGCATCCTCAGATCTTTATTCTTTAGTTGCTGTGATGTTAGACAATGTGGCTAGTGATGGCTAAGTAGATGAAATGGTTTAACTAAGAAACAGGGAAGTGAGACGTGTCAAAGAGCACCGCTCTGGTTTCTTTCTTTGCTTTTCTAGGTGCCATGTGGATAGGAATACCACTTCAGAAAATGCAGCGTGTGAAAGTATGTGACTTTTATTGAATAGTTTCCATGTTTCACATATGAATTACTTTGATGTGGTCAACCCAAACCAAATGGTGCACAGAAATTGTTTTGTTAGAATTATTTTCACCCAAAGAACTCTACAAATGTTTTCTTTTTGTTTTTTGGGGGGTTTTTTTGGGCTTTTTCTGGTGTGGTTTGACAAACAACCTTAGCTTTTCCTTTTCAGTGTGAATGGGAAGCTTATGACTCACTGACCTGTCTGCATCTCAGTGATCATTTTAACTTTGTGGCGTGTTAATGGTGGCATCAAGTCATACCAAAGAATCTCACACAATGAACTCTCTTGTAAGGGAGAGCCATGGCTTTGTTTGTTTGTTTCTTTGTTTGAGAGTTATGTTTGGTATTCATTACCTAGCAAAAAACAATAGTTGATAACTAGAGATGCACCAACTGTGAAATTACAATCCTAGGAAAATGGGAAATAAGTGCAGCGATTTATACAAACATGTGCAAACATACATGGAAATACAGTATATAAGGCAAAAACAGAATTTGTACAATTCTAATAAGCTTGATTTTTGGTATGACCACCTTTATTCTTCAACACCGCCTGAACTCTCTTAGGCAAGCTTTCTTGTAATTTCTTTAAGTAGCCTTCAGGAATAGCTCTCCAGGCTTCTTGAAGGACATTCAGAGCTCTTCTTTGGATGTTGGCTGCCTTTTGTTCCATTCTCTATAAAGATGATCCCACACTGCTTCAATCATGTTGAGGTCTGGGCTCTGGGGAGGCCAATCCATGACTGATAGTGTTCCATTGTGTGTTTTTCTATCCGGGTATGCTTTTAATGTATTGGCAGTGTGTTTGGGATCATTGTCATGCTGAAAAATGAAGCCGCTGCCAAACAGGCCCTTTCCAGATGGTATTGCATGGTGGATCAAAAGCTCAAGGGTGCTTTTCTACATTCATAATTCCATCAATTTTGACAAGATCCCGAACACCACTGGCTGAAATGCAGCCCCAAACCATGACTGAGCCTCCACCGTGTTTTACAGATGGCTGTAGACACTCACTGTTGTACCTCTCTCCTTTGAAAACTTTCAGATTTGGATTCATCGCTCCATTAGACCTATCACTACTGATTTTGAGTCCAGTTCTTGTGTAATTTGGCATACCTCAGTCTTTTCTCCCTGCTTCCCTTCCTTAAGAATGGCTTCTTGACAGCCACCCTTCCACTGAGACCATTTCTGATGAGGCTTCAGTGAACAGTAGATGGATCAACTGAAGGGCTGTGTCAGGTCTTTGCTGGATTGTTTCCTATTTCTTTAGAACATGACTTTGTATGTATATGGTTTTTTAGGCCTGCCACATCTTTTGTCCTCCACTTGTCCAATTTCCTCAAAGAACACACTGCACACCATGCCGAGACAGATGCAGATGGAAGCAAAGTGCTGTATAGGCTGATACTGTTGTTTACAGTGACTTTGTTATTGATGCTGAAGTACATTTGCCAACAGTTGTAAATTCAGAATAGAAGAGTCATTACACACCTAATACCATCCATTTTCCAAAGCTGTTTTCCCAACCAAATCCCCTCTTTATCTCACTGAAATCCCCTCATTTATCTCACTCTAACCCGTCTGCATATAAAGGTATTCACTCATCATCACATATTACTTTCACAACAGATAGTTGGTCACTAGTTGTTATTCAGGCTCTGGTTGTGTAGTTAACCTTCTTGAAAATGTCCCACTATGTGTCATTCAACAGTATTCTTTCCTCTCACTGGTATTCACTTGATTTCAACTCATTTGAGATTAGTTTAACTTGGTACCCATCTACTTTGCTTTGCTAATGGCTTTTTCACCTGTCATTGCTTCAGGTTGCTGAATTTTATTTATATTTTGTGATCTCGGGTTGCCACACTGCTGCTAGTCTCTTACTGTCTATTTGAGTTGTTGTCTGTGGACTGACAGTATATGAAATCCAAATCAACTTAAGGTTAATGTCTCCTCTAATGTGTTGAGAAAATATGAAATCCCATACCCACAACCTTCAAAGGAGACATCTTTAGCATGATTCCTTTTTATGTTTGGATTGGAAGGGATGTCTAATATTGAACCAAGGCAAACCCGAGGATGGAAGATTAACGGCTTAGTTTTTGGGAGCATGTTGTACAGTCTGGTGTCTGTCCACTTGGTCAGTACTCTTAACCTGGAATGTAAGATCAACAAAAATGCAAGGTCACCTTTAGGCTTCAGACAGTGGTCAGGACCACATTTTTCCAGTGGTCAGTAATACAAGACATCTTTTAGCGATTTACAATGGAGCAGAATTTCAGGATGGTTTTGTGGCAAAATGGTATTCACACTGCAATTTTAGAGTCAGATGCCTGGGCTGCATAACTCTTATCCCATTTCAGAGTATTACCTGATTTACCCTGACATTTTAAAACATCACACTGGGTATTGTCTAGATGCTTAAACACACCTCTTAAAATTCACTAATCTGCCTGCAATTGTGCTTCAAATTTCTAATATTGTTTTCCTTGTACAACTCACATGTCAGTAAGAGGCAGCACAGTGGTTAGCACAGTCACATCACACTGAGAAGTTTCCTGGTTTGAACCTCCTGGACTTTCTGTGTGGTGTTTGCATGCTCTGCCTGTGTCTATGGTATACCCTGCCTTTTGCCCTGTGTCTTACCCCCCACCACCACTGGCCCTCCACAACCCCACACTGGATATGCGGTTAAGAAAATGGACGGAAATGTCTTTAAAATCATAAAATCAACCCCCCCCCTGAGAATTCTCTCTGCATTTCTCCACATGATAACGAGTCCAATCCACCATAGTTTTGGAGAGAGCTACAGCGGTTAGTTAACGCTGTTTTATCCCCCACCTCTCTCTCTCTCTGTCACTGAAATGTATGGCCTAATTGAAAGCAGAGCAGCAATTTTATGACGGCTCTCAGTGTTTCTCATGTTGCCCTTATGGAGACCATCTGCTTTGGATTTAGATTTCCTCCTCCTCCTCCCACTTCTCCTCCTCTCTCTTTCTCTCAGTTTCTTCTTCCGTTTTTCCACTCTCCTGAGAGGGGCTGATGGGAGGGTCTCTCCAAAAAACCATGGGACTTGTGGTATTTGTCCACTTTCCTTCTTCTCCTAGTATGTGTGTATTTGTGTGGATTTTCAAGTCAGATTTTATACGTGCAGGTTTTCAGGATCCCATTTCTGTGCAGAATCCTTGAGGAGACAGAGTCTGTTTCAAATTCAACTCTTAATGTTAGTTTTAGTGCTCATCTTGGTCTCTTGTGTCCCATTTTTGTCTCCCTTTTTGTTTTACTGTCTCTTGCACAGCTCTGTTTATTCTATTTAATGCAGTTTGTGTTCTCATTAATTCTGTGACATTAGCCAAAGAATGATCTGTGTTCTTGTAGCAGGGTGAAACACTGAGTGGGAGTAATGCAGGAAACCAAGACTTTCCAGTTGCGTCTCAAGAGTGCATGAAAACCTGTGGATGTGGAATTTGCTGAGAGTGTGTGGGTGTCTGTGTGTGTGCATTTATGTCTGGGTGTTAAAGGGGACAAGAGGAGGAAAGGGCATTAATTTAGGGTTTGCTTTTGTTTGTGTGTGGCCGTGCTTTGTATCAGTGAATGTGTGTACCGTATGCTTGTATGCTTCGTTTAACAGTTCACTGACCCGTAGTGTGTATGCATGTGTATGTGTGTGATATAATGACTCCCTGCTGTGATGTGGACAAGAGGAGGATGTGGTGAGCTAACTGTGGTCATGGAGCATCGCTGTCTTCTCTAAGGCCACTGTCCTCTACGCACACACTGACCCTTATCTCGACACACAGGTCTCTAGCCTTGGGGACTTAAACAAACACTAAGCACTGTCAAAGTAATATGACAAACACCACTTGCGGCCTCCAAGCAGAGACACCGTCAGCTGATTCGCTGTTTCAAAGCCTTGTTTCCACTTGATGGACACCTAAAATGCTCTAAATTGGTCAGATATGTCCATTTAGCTTTTACCTTGTCACAAGCTTGAATGGCTTCAATTGTAGAGAGCAACGGAAAACAAAACACATCCTCCTGTGCAGGCTCATCTCCAGAGTGTTGCATGGTGTGATGACGCAATTCCATTAAATTAGTCATTGAATTGTGTCTATTGTGGACAGTTTGTAAATGTTGTTTTAAAGATTATTTTCCTGGAAGTCAAGCCTAACTAAAACATTTACTCAGTCATTAGTGTTTATAGCTGTGAATTTTGATCTGTAATTCACTGCACTGATGTAAACAGAAGGACAGGCCCTGTATGCATGTGAAGAACCCCAAAACTGAATTCATTAACTAAACTTGTCCTTCGTCGAAGACCACCATGAGAGGTAGCGTGTTACAATAGGCTGACAGCAGCTGACCACAATGTGAGTAATACTCGGATTTATGACTTCAAATGGACACATAACTTCTGAAGTACTTTGCAGTTGTGCAAAACTAAATTCCAGACTATCTGGAAGGCAGATGTGATATATTTCAGGTATGAAATTGGTTAATTCATTGTTTTTTCACTCACTTTATTTGCACTTTTATCAACTTAATGTCCATAATGTTGTATAGAGATGCATCGATTGCAATTTCTTGGCCGATTCAGATTTCTGATTTTTTCCGTGTGACCTGCTGATACCGATTTTTGCCGATTCCGATTTTCTTTCTAAGAACTATAAACTGACTTTAACTTTCTTCAGTGCAAATTTTTATTTTCATAATAAAAGAAATTATTAAACTTTACAATTTCCCCCACACTGCAGTAAGTTACAGGATCTTCTGTCACTGAAACAACTGAAAATAAAGTGCTCTGCTACTGTCAACACAAATAATTAACTGAAAACAAGATGCTGTACACCCACCTTTACCTGACAAATGTTACCGGGACATCTACCCTTTTCTCTCTATCACTCGTCTCCATAATTTTCCTTGTAACTGCTCTGATCCTTTCACTGCTCATACCGAGGCTGCTGGCTGTGGCTGGCTCTGAGCTCTGGATAGCTTTAGCTTTAATCACTTTGCCTTTCTTAGCTTCTTTAAAATATCCATGTTCAGCTGGTTGAAGGTGATTTAAGTGTCTGATTAGGTTTGTTGTTACGAGCGTTTTCGTGGTGGTCTCACCACGGTTTAATTTGGTGAACTTTGTGTCTTCACTCACAGTGAAGAGCTTCCACGCTAATGACATGTTAGCATGTGGCTGTGAGTGCCTGCTCCGCCACACGTTGCGCATGTGTGGAATGGACCGGCTCGACATACTGTACCTTAGGGCCAAGAACGGGCCGATTTTGGTCCCCGGCCAGTTTATCAGTGCAACTCTGGTATTGTATACAGGTCTGGAACTAATGTTATTACTGATTTTTATTAATATGAATTAATCAGTTCATTGTTTAACCTAAAAAATGCAAGACTACTTGTATTTATAAATCCTAACATGGCTCATTCAACTTTCTTGTTTTATCCAAATGTGAGTTCTATGGCATCTATATGTTCACCTGTCTATCCATTTGCTTGACTGCTTATCCAACTTAGGGTTGCAGCGGAGGCCGACGCCTGTTCCAGGCGCCTGTAAATAAGGCAAAAACTGGGGTACACCTTGGACAGGTTGCCAGTCCATCACAGGGCTAACACAGAGAGACAGAACACCACACATTTACTTCCACACCTATGGCCAATTTAGATTGACTAATTAACATAACATGCAGAACACAGGCAGAACATGCAAAGCCCACACAGAAAGGCCCCAGGCAATCATGAGGTTCAAACATGGAAACTTCTTGATGTGTGGCGCTTGCCATCATAGAAAACAAAGAAAATCTTCAAATCTTAATACTGTGGAGACAAAAATTAAATTGACATGAAATGATTAACAGCTAATCATACTATGCTGCATGTGCGCAATAGAACCACCTTCACACTGATTGCAAAGTGAGTTTGAGCTAATCTGAGATCACTCAGCTGAAGACAGAGCATGATGTGCAGCCAAAGGTCAAAGCTGGGCCCTGGAAACAGCATGGAGCAAGAGAGGAATGGTCATGAGGAGGATGAGTGCTGTTTCTGTCCTGCTGAGATCTGGCTACACTGTTAGTGTTTTTTTTTTCTGTTTTTTTTAATATTCTAACAAACAGCTGCACAGAGAAATTATCACTGACTATGTTCAGATTTCTAAATAAATCTGAATAACAAGGAATAACACGGGAGTAAAGTAAATCCTCCTGGGCAGTACATCTGGTACTCTGATGAGTTTTTTTTTTTTTAAAGCTCAAAAAAGTCAAATATGTTTCGTTGTATGTAATAGTGGTTAGTCTTACTGCAGCTGGTACTTGTGCTTTATAATGAATTTTAGAGTAAGAATGTCAGCCTGTTTATAGCTGGATTATATAACAGCTAGCTCATTTGTCGGAGCGCATTCAAACAAAATGTTGCCATGGCATTGTCTTCAAGATTGCCCATTGATTGCATCAAGACAACGCTGTCACTGTATATAGAATGGTGTGGTGCAAGCCAGCAGAAGTCAAATTTTCCAGCCTGCATGCTGTCACAGTGGGAGATGCAAAGCTGACAGTGGCGTTGAGGTCATGCTGTTGCGGGGCCAGAGTGAAGTACAGCCGCTCATACTTAGTATTGGCTCTCTGTTGCTGATGCAAAGTGCTGACGTCTGTTTGGAGAAGCCACATGCTCCTGATTAAAGTTCTTATTACTCATACACACAGGCTGGGACAAAATAAGAGAAGGCGAGGAATACTGATTGTAACCCTCCTCCTCTCACTCTTATTACCCCATAACCCCTTACATCCATTCCATGATCTGCAAGCACTGTTAAAGTTATTATGAAAACAGTCTGCAGTCATGCAGGGAATCGGGAGTGGACTGGACAGGTCTGATTTCAAGTAAAAGGTACAGCATTAGCTGCCAGCAGCTACATGCTTTGCATGAGGATTACTTCTGTGCAAGAAAAGTTTTTTTTTAAGGTTTGAGATAAAGTAATGAAATTCCTCGCTATTCCATTTACAGTGTTTATTTCCGAAATGAAGAAATTTGTTTACCAAAGTAGCCACTCCCAGCCTGATGATGACTATCACTTGGCAAAAGTAAGTTCTGGAAGGATGGTTTCTTTTTATTTCAGTGGTGGAGCTTTAAATTGATAATGACATGTTCTGACAAACTTACTAATCAGTGTACATTTGGTTTTCTTTTGGCAGATGTCAGCAGTCGTTTATTTGAGACATGCTTTTATAGGAAAAATTTGGTGCCCCCCCGCCATTGCTGTTATATTGGCCTAAATAAAGTTGCCAACATGAAGTCATAGGGGCGGCTCCTCCTGACAAAAATGCCCTCGGGCTAGTGCTTTTTCATGGCTGAGTGACTGTTCGTAATCATCTCCCTCACGAGAATCGGGAGTAATTTAACACAGAAGTTAATGTCAATTACAAAACCACACACTGTGCCAAAACTGTTTGTAGGAGTGTTCTGTATGATGAAGGTGGATATATTTTAGCACAAGGATGGACACACCCTGTTGTCACCTCACCATCCTTTATTATCCAGCTGAATACAAGAAGTCTTAAAAATATCTTTCTGCACTAAAAGAAAAAAACAACAAATGTCTGGATTCCTATTTTATTTATCTTTTCAAGAATGTAATAATATGGCCTGTATATAAAAGATGACTGTAGGTGCCAGGTCTGAAACGTGGATCTGCATTATTTCTAATGCACAGCAGGGGGCGACTCTTCTGGTTGCAAAGAAGTCCAGTTGTGCAGTGTAGCAGTCCATGGGAACATATCTTTACTTCTAACCTGAATTATCTCCTCAGTAAACACTTCTCCACAAATTTATGGTCATTGCTAGTTTCTAGTCTTACTAAATGCAGGATGAAATTCGTTGAGTAATTTACTGTCCGAGTTAGAATAAAATGTGATGCAGCATGGAAAAAGCCCATAAGAAGTTTTACCTTTTTATGTTTCCTAAAATTTCAAAACATTTGTATTAACATGCAAGAAACATATTTCATTTATCTTTGTTTATTTTCCATGGATTTTTAACTTGAAGATGTCAATCTGTGTCTGTTCTTTGAATTATCGTGGTTTAGTAATGATGCAAATAGATAAATAATGACTTGTAGCATGTTCGTACACGATTAAACTCCATCCAAGAAACCATCAATCGATCACATTCCAAACATCATTATCGCCACAGGCCTAAAACTGAAAAGTCGCCAGCATCAACATGAGGGGAAATTTTGCTGGCTGACTAGCCAGGTCGCACCCCTAGGTGTGTGTGGCTGTGCTGAGCTGGGGTTTTCCCCACACAGCCGAGAGGTTTGCTGGATGAGGATTTGGGGCAAAATAGTGCACTGTTTATTTGCAGTTTATGCATCAGAAACTGTTCAACAGTCTACATTTTTCTGACCTAGTTTTAAGAGATATTACAGACAGTGAGGCTAAGATAACAAAGATCGGAAATATTGGAGAGTCCGGTTGTTCCTGATTGCGTCATTGCTTGACTGGTTTTGTGCACAGACGGAATTCTCAGTCTGCATCTTTGGTCAGCTTTTCCCATGCTGCATCACAAATAGATGTTTTGTGGCATGGCTACCTTCTCACTGACAAGTCGATATCGTATGAGCATGCAGTGTTCTTCAGTTTCTCGGTCAGATCTACTCCTCGTTCCTTCTCTTCCTGCATATGCATGCATCTTATTCACTTTGCTTTGTTCTTTACAGGCCAGACCCAAAGGTGAAGGGCTGACACCCTACCAAGGGAAGAAGAGATGCTTTGGAGAGTACAAGTGCCCTAAGTGCAAGAGGAAGTGGATGAGTGGCAACTCCTGGGCCAACATGGGACAAGAATGTATCAAATGCCACATCAATGTCTATCCACACAAACAGGTACGTAAGCCTACATTACAGTATTCGTGTCCTGAGAATTTGCAGTTAAGTAAGAAAAAAAACTACTTGTACAGTTTGTAGATTGTCCATCTCAAACAAAATTAAAATCAGCCTTTGACTTCTGTATTGTTTTGATGGTATTCCAGATGGCCTCATTACAGTAAAATAAAAATCCTTCCACTAATAATTGCTTTGGTAATAAACCAGACTTGAAGAAACTAATCAAATTTCCTGACTGATAAAAGTTTGGAATTATTTAGTGAATGCCATCAAATCTTAAAACAAATATTTCTTTATTAATGGCTCTCAGGCATAAACTAGCTCAGAGGGAAGTCAGGCTTCCAGCTGCAGAAATCCGTCTCACATTTAACAAGAAAAAGTGAAATCATATAAAGCAGGATTCTCTGGAGTGTTTTTCCAAAGAACATTCAAAGAGAAATCTGTTCAATTTAACCTCAAATAATCCTCATAACCTGTTGGGTACAGAGACAGAGAAAGAATCCTGTCAGTTTTATATTTATCCTCAACACTTCATCTTTTAATATTTATGCTTTTTCACATTCTTCCAATTCCACTTCCTGACATAAAATTAGGATCACTGCTCGAGACCTGCTCATTCTCAGAATACCACAACTGACCACGCTCTGCTCTGTTAACACATGAAATGAAGCAGGAAAGGGACACTTTGCATGTCTTTCAAGAATTAACAACATTCTGAGACTGAAAGTTTATGCATAATTTATTTAGAAATCTGTGAGGTATTAACCAAGAAGCTTACCTATACTCATAACCACAGATGGAAATCTGGATACATGTCGCCAGAACTAAAATATTTCTCAGTAAAACCTGTTTTGTTTCACTGGATTCACTGCTGAGAAACCCTCACCCTTCTCTGTCATGTGGCAAAGCTGCACACAGGCAAGCAAATTCCCTGCATTTGCAATGTCACCCATTTAACATATTTCCCCCCCGTCAGCAGTTGAAACAGACCACTAACCTCTGTGTCCTCGAGTATCAAAGAGCTCAGCACAGCTCCTTCCCTTGCTGTGGAGTCCCATAAATGAAATGAATATGTATTTTCCAATCCCATCCACGTGTTCAAAACGTCCGTCTTTCAAGGGATACATTCATGAACCCCCCCCAAACCCTTCTTGTGAAGAGCATAATTTCCAGTGTGACATACCCTTATTTGTCAAACCCATATATTTGCCAATCTCGCTTTAGACAATAAAATCTCTCTCAACCATCCTCTTGTCTTGGAATTGAAACAAAGAAATAAATGATGTGAGCTACCAGTCAAAGCTAGTAAAATGCCAGCTAACTCAGCCAGGTATTGCAGTCGTCACTGACTCCTTATTGAATTAAATGTTTTGGTGGAGCCTAAAAAAAAAAGAAGTGCCATGGGAAAGAGCACACTGCATCAAACAGTTCAGCCAAACCAGAGAGAAGACTAGCTAGCTAGGAGTAGCTATTCTAGTCAGACTAGCTAGCTTGTTCCTAGCTTGCTAGTGTATAATGCTGTGTTCTTTTACCTTGGAAGCTGGATATTGGAGCTGGGAGGGACATCATTCCAGTATTAGTAGTCAGAAATACAGGCTGTGTTTTGCTCTCTAGCCAGGTAGCGTCATTCGGCCATCACTAGCAATACCTGGAGTACAGTGCAATACCTGTTTTGTTTTTGTTTTTTTGCACTTCAAAACACTGCTGCAGCATGTTCACAAATAGACTAGTCAGCTAGTCAAAAAGAAAGACAGAAAGAAAGATGAAAATTCCGATTGGGAATTTGGGATTTTCGACTTCCCGCTTTAAATAGAACTCAACACTAGCTGTTAACTCTTAAAGTGCAGTAGTTTAACTTACAAGGTCTGACATTTGTCACTGTGTCAGCAAACCTCCAGGTTTGTGAGCACATGCAGAAATAATTTTTGCTATGCCACTTTCTGTTGTAACCATAGACTGCATAAATGACGGTATTATCTTCTGGGTCTGAAAAGTGAAGCCAATGTGCAAGTGCCTTAAACCTGGATTATTTCTCATTGCCAGCAGGGACTCAGTCCTCTAATTGCAGAAAGAAGTTCATGGAAAATCGACCTTCAGCTCTCTTGATGCATGACCACAGTAAACACTTTCCTGATCAGATTATGGTCTCACTCACTAGTTTTAAGTCTTTTTTTAAATACAACATATTTATTTGATATTTTATGGTCCCCATCAGGGTAAAAAGGACAAGAAAAAAACAAGGTAGGTTTTAGGATGGTCCTACCTTGTGGTTTGTAAATCAGATCCTCTCCTTGCTCATCTCGTCTGGTTTCAGAATATCGAGATGGCAACAGCCAAATTGCTCAGTTTGAGCATTCATAACAGAACTTACAGTTGCAACATGCATCTGTTATACACAGCCTATGTATATGAATATGTTTATATAGTCTATGGGTGTGACCTTTGAGCTCATTTTATTTTATTTTTTATTTATTTTCCACTCCTGGTTTTTGTTTCTCTGGCCACGTATACAATATATGTTTCTTGCTTGAGGACATTTCAGCAGGAATGATGCTTGCAGTACAGGGGCTTGAATCCAGTTCTCTTTAACCACCAAGGGGACCTTTTTCCAGGTTTCCTCAAGGACCTAATGTCTTTGACGCTGCAGTAGTAAAGTCTGAGTACTTGCTGGTAGACTCATTAGTGGACGGTTGAAATCTCCTTGTGGTGACCCATGGTAACCTGGTTTCCTTTAGCTGGACCACTTGGAATAAATAATGGTTTTGTTAAAAGCTCTAACAAGAAAAAAAAACAATAGATGAGAAATAAAATTTTCCAGATGGACTGTTAAAAAAACCTCCAAACGTGCTGGCCCAGAAAGGTTACCTTTGTCCTCGATAATGAGTCCAAGACGGCCAATGCTGAAGCCAATATTTCCATACAGTTCATCATGATCAAATGCATACTGGATCTTTTCCTTTAATACCAGGTTGTTAAAGTGTACTGCAAGCTAGCATGGCTGATTGTGCACTGCCACATCTCTGCATCTAATTTGGTACATAACACATCAGGTCTGTGAAGAATATGAGAGTTGGATTGGAGGCAGAAGTTGTTAGGCGTATAGCTGACCTGAATCTGCTGCCAAATAAACTGCTTGCAAAATTCAAGAGGTTTATGCTGTGTGTTTGCTGCTTGGTGTTTGAAGCTTGGTTTGCCTTTTTCAGTGTTTAATATGACTCATTGTTGGTCCTCTGTTTGTATCTTCAGCGACCTTTAGAGAAGCCGGATGGCCTGGATGTGTCTGACCAGAGTAAGGAGCACCCCCAGCACCTGTGCGAGAAATGTAAAGTCCTGGGCTACTACTGCCGCCGTGTGCAATAAATATTCATCATTATTCAGAGGCAGAGAGGAACTTTTCTGTCCCCAACCTTATTGTTTATCCACCATTGAGACTTTTTACATCCTCCCAGCCCAGTTCACATCCAGGTTTCCCTCGTGGCCTCCTTTCCTCCACGTGTCTTCCTCTCAGTGTTTCAAAAACCTCTAATATAGACAATAGCTCTGATCCTCCCTCTTCTCCTGATGCCTTCCTTCTCTACCACAACAATTAATCCTGCTCCCTCTTCTCAGCCACCTGTGGAACACAGACTTTGGTCATTCTCCTGTTTCCAAGAATATGTTTGAGGGTCACTCTCTATCTCTTGAAGTGCTCTTCAAGAAAGAAAAAAAAAAAGAAAAAAAAAAGGCCAAAATCAGTGACTTTTCTTTGCCTTGTGTATCAGAAACCACATGACCCAGTTACTCAATACTCAATGTTTAACAAAAGAAACTGATTATATTGATGATTTAGCACCAGGGATGTATTTCGTTGGTGTCACTGACAGTATTTGTCTCAATAGATTACCTCATCTTGGGGTTTGTTGGCTTTGTGTTTACAGAGATCCGCTTTCCATTACCCTGCCAAGCGAAGTATGCGTAGATGTGATGAAGGTTTAACCGGGGCCTCTCATGATGGTATAATGTATACGAGGCCTTTGATGTCTTGTCGTATTAGGGTCAACAGCACATCTTATTAACTGTGAATTAACTGAGGGATAATGTGCCATGCATCCCTAGCTTACATTTGGCCTATTTATTTTCTTGTTGTCTAGTGTGCAATTTGAATTTTAACTGGGACATAAAGAGACATTTTCGTATGTTTGTATATCACATTATTGTGTAACTGCTTCCACATGTTTTTAGAAACTACTGTAGGTTCAGTCGTACAAAGCGCTCCTCGGGCTAGATTTAGTGCATTGCTAATAGATAGCGTTTCATTTATCCTATTTCTACTTTTTTGCTGTTCTTGCCACACAATTCTCATTTATTTGTTAGCGTTGGATAAAAATAGACACTAGATGGGCAAACTGCGTCAAATCAAGGTTTAACTGAGAAGAAGAAGAAGCTGTGGGGAAAAAAAAAACAAGTTTCAGTAATAACAATGTTATTCACGCATTGTCCTCATTTCAAAACTATTGATAAAATGAGCTGCTCGCCACAGTTTGATTAGCATTGTTAAACATGATTTTAGAGCTTAAACTGTTCACGTAACTCCTGAATAGAGTTTAACCACAAATTAGCAAAATACAAAAGGACTTGTTTGCTAGAAAGAGATTCAGAGAGACATTTTAATCCAAGTTTTAGTGCCAGTTGATGTCTGGCAGCCTCAGTGGAGTCAGTGAAGCAAGATGGAAAACTTTCCAAGGGCTTGCACACTTCAGAAACTACGTCCAACAGCTAATTGCAGTGTAGAGAGTGCCTAAAGGGAGGTGAAGCTTTGGAGAACTTTTCTTTTCAGGTTTGGTGAGAGAAAGAACAGAAGGGCTGGTTTGTGATATGTTGATGCTGAAGATTCGTGGATATATTGAAATTTATGGTGATTTAAGTTTACATTCATTTTTAACGGGGCCTAATATCATATACCGTCTCTTTAAAGTGGACCGATTATGTGTTTCCTTATTTTTTGTGGTAACTGGTCATATTACACATGGTCAAAGCTTAAAATAATGACATCAGTATATGTAGAAGTTATCACTAGTAATCACCTCCTGTTGCTCTAAATGCTCTGGTTCAAATGTTTTTTTTCTACTCTTGGCTTAGCATGATGTCAGTGAGAGGGGATATCCCTAATATGGTCAACTCGGGCACACTGTGGGCACAGCAGCGCCACTCACCTGCTATCCGCTTGTTATGTTTGACGTTATTAGCCATTTCGGGTCCAACGGCTCCCAAAATCAAACAAACTCTGAGGCACTACAGAGAGTGAAAAACAGTCCAAATTATTTCAGCGCCAATAAAATGAACAGTGTGGCTGTTCTCCCAGGTGTTACAATAAAGTTTAACGTCCATGAAAAAGAGGATTTACAAGGTTTAGCGGAGTTAGTAGTTAGCAGGAAGTTAGCAAGCTAGTTTCCACCTAAAGGTGATATACCCATGTTCTGACTGAAGTATTTCTAAAACGTACAGCTCTGCTATAACTCTGGAAGTAAACAAAGATGGAAAACAAAATAGGAGTGACAGTTGAAGGGTCAGTCAGGCTGGGCTAGCTGACATATAATGATGTGCTACCTGGTGGCTAGCTATGGAGCTGTGGTTAGGCTAATATAAACACATTAGCAGAGGGAAGATGTAGCATGAGGGTTAAACTGTTCTCAATAAAAGTTCATATTGAGGGATAGGCAGAGACAAATGCCATCATATGGCAGGAGGAAGATGCCGAAAACAGACCCAATTTAAGGTTAAACTTTTGGATTACTCGCTATAAAAAAGTCCTGATCCTAAGCTTAATGCCCACACTGAAATCTGAGTCGGGCTGAAAGCGATTCTTCTCTGAAGCGTTCAAAGCGTTCATTTGGTGTCCGGGACGCCGTGAGCCCATGGGCTGTAATTACACCGTGAGTTTTTTTAAAAGTTAGCTTAAAGATGTGCTGCACATGTGCTGTGAACGACCACTGATTATTTTGGGGGGCTTGTCTCTGTTAAATAAAACAAGGCATTAACAACACATTAAAAAGACAACAGCCTCACCGCAGCAGACGTGTGGACCTGGAAACCTGGTTTATACGTCATTACTTAACAAGCAGATACTTGCTTGTTGTTTACAAGGGGCAGCCAATCAGAAGAGAGTTGGTTCAAAGGGGAAGGAGCTAAAATTGCTCATTTCAGAAAGCGGATGAACTGAGGGGCTGCTCCGAGGAATAAATTTTAAACTGAATCATACAAATGGACTCTACTGGAGTCCACAAATAAAAACACTGAGCTGGAAATGAGCATAATAGATCCACTTTAAAGGAAGAGAAGTACCCATCATGGTTCCATATATCACTATGCAGATGTGAAGCACTACAGAGGAAATTATTCTAGTTTTCACTTATGGAAAGCTGTTTTTTCCAGGATCCTTGTTATAGGAATTGTGAACTGTTTTATATGTACTGTATTTCTAGCCTTACAAAAAAACTGGTTGACAATATTTTTTACTAGAACATACTGTATGTGCCTTATAAAGATTGTGTCAAGGCTAAGAGGCCATTTGAAATTTCAAAGACTTGTGGCGAGAGGTTCAGAGGTGGAGTTGTATATGTGCATGTGGCTAACTGTGATGCAGAGTAAGTTTGTTGTAGGTTCAAGATGTGACAAAGGACAGAAAAACGACAAAGCTCCGCTATTAGTGGTTGAACTGGCATAGTGGGTGTTCGTTTCAAGTTGGAGGCACGGGCTGAAACAGCATTTCCAGCTGGCAATAACAACCTTACTGTGGTCTGTTGTCACGGAATATCAACAGAGATGTTATTTCTTAGTTGATCCTCACAACAGAATGAAGTTGCAACAAACTGTGGACCTCACTCTTTGTTATTTTTATCTGTTATCGTTTTGTGTTTTCAAGGAACCTTGGGGTTTTGTGAAAAAATACACATTGTTACTTGCTTTAGTGGAAATGGATGATGTTGGTACATTACACTGTTGGGAAATTTAACAAAATTCCATCTGTTGAGTTAAAAGGGCACTCCAGTGATTTACAATTTCAGCTCCACAAGTTGGGAGACCTGCAAAAGACACTAAATAAGAGTGCATGCAGCAGAGGATGAAATACTCATACTTCTAGTTTGGCTCAAGCACCTAAAATGCATTAACCATAATGCAACTCAGTAACCTTTTTAAGTTAACTCATAGACTGTATATAAACAATGGATTTCAAAAGTGAAGCCAATGTTAAGACATCTTAAACTTACATTCTTTGTAATAACCAATAGAGGACGATTTCTGTGGTTGTTAATGGGCTGGTACTTGGTACTGGTAAAGAACTTTTTACTACAATACTCATTCACCCAATCGCACACACATTCATACTATTATTTAATGCCTAAGCGCTTTGTCTTACATTCATGTACACACTCACAGTCCGATTAATGCATTTGGGGCAACTCTGGCTTCAGTATCTTGCCTAAGGATATGAGGTTCAAGCTACCAGCCTTCCACCTGGTAGGCGACCTGGTCTATCTCCTGAGCCACAGCCAGAGAAAATGACCCACCTGCTCACTTGAAGCGTTGAGGTTTTGCAGACACGTGACCGCTATTTGTGGACGCGTGATAATCATGGTGACAATGTAGGGTCAAGTGAATGAGGCCCCAGTCACACAGGTCAAGAGATAGGTCCGCAGCCATCTGGCACCCACTGGTCGTGAGGTAAAACTATGTATTCCCCAACTCGTTGGCAAAAACCTCTTTGTGATTGCTTTGGTTGCTAGCAGATTGCTGTGGTCACCTGTAGTTTGCATGGAACATGCTGACCCGTCTGCAAACACTGGCCAGCTACTCTCTAAGGGGTAGTGAAACTGTGAAAAGTGCGACACAAAGTGTAATCAGAGACCATTTTCCTTCAAAGCAGAAGTCGGGCCTTTCCAAAAACTGTTGGTTTCAGTGGTAAGACTCGGCTTTTACTCTGAAGGCGAACATTCTCTTTTTCCAGTTTGCACTTTTACTTTTCAAGTTCTACTATCACTTGGCTAGTAGCTCAGTGAGTGTTTGCAGACAAATTGGCGTCTTCCACGCAAACTATAGGCAATCTGCTAGCAACCAAAGCAATCACAGGGAGGTGTTTAGTACAGCACTCTCTTTGCAACCAGTTTGACAGCGACAGCCGGCAACCTCCAGGAACCACTTGCCAACCAGTTGGGGAATACACATAATTCCCTCGTGACCAGTGGTTGTATCGCGTCCATTATGGTGGAAAACTCTTGAGCTATGCGCACATGAAGTGACGTGAGAAACCTCAATAACCCCAGTAAATAATTTCCTGATGGGTTTCTGGGTTCAATCATTAGTTTCAAGTCTTATTTAAGTGTGACTATTTTGTAAATATGGTCCAATTTAATTGTAAAATAGACAACAAATCACGGCATGTTTTAGAAAGTGGCTACCCAGAACAGGTGTCTGGTTTTAAAAAAAAAAACAAGTTGGTCGAAATACTCAACTCGAAGCTTCAAAACCGAAGTCCAAACACCACTAGGTGACGTCCAAGTGGCTACGTCTATATACAGTCTATGCTAGACTCCCCTGCTCGCCAAATGCTGACAACTTTAAAACTCCCCAATGTGTTATGCGGGCTTTTTGTTGAAAGTGTGTCTCGTCGTTATCGTCATCAAGGTTATTTTTTCAGCCTTGACAATGATCCTCCACAGCTCCAGAAGACATTATGGTAGCTAAAGAGAAATTTGAGTAAAATTGGTGGAGTGTCCCTTTCAAGGAAGAACTGAAGGCAGTTGTGCATCCATATTAAAGACCCAATCTGTATGAAAGATTCTCCTTAGAGGTCACCAGTGTTGGGAACAACACATTTTTCTTCTTATTAATGTCTTTTTTTGTTCTGTGTGATGACACTAGGCTAACAGGTCTCTCAGAACCTTATTTTCTACATCAGACCATGTAGCTGTAGTGAAAGGAATATATACCAATGATGCCTTTTGAACTAACCTCACAAACAAATAACATTATTAGTTATTGTGATTCACATTAGTGTTGATAAATCCTGTCAGAGACTTTGATTCCGCCCAGAGACATGTTATGAGGAGGCCATTTAAAATGGCAACTCAAGAGCCAATGGAAGCAGCTGATACATTTGAAAAAAGAAAGAAATCTGCTTTCAGACGTAGTGTCTTGAATTACATATACTTGACTTTTCTAGTACCTTTTCAGTTCAAAATTGTTATTTTCTATGGATGAGATGTGTATTTTGGAACTCTTAATAGATGTTGAAAATTTTAAAGCAATCTGCAAAAACTCAAGTTATTTCCCTGACAAAGATCGACTGTTTTATGTATATATTTGATGGCCATCATTTTCAATGATAGTAGCTCTTTTGAAGTGTTTGAAGCAATATCAAAGCTTTTTTTTTCTTTTTTGCGTGAAGAAGGGACTATTGCTGAGACATAATCAAAGCTGGGAGTTTTTTTTTTCTTTATGTTTTACAATAATCTGAAGGATTATCCTGCAGAAATATTTATGGAAAGACTTTTTACAACACTTTTTGTATAGAATATGCAACAAAGTTACACTAAGAAGGAAATATTGATGTCTACATAGAATATTATTAAAAAAAAAAAAGCTGGTACATAATTAATAACCTTTCTCAATTATAAGCCATTGTATTTTTGTGTTTTGCTTTATGATGTTATCAGTGTTGAATAACCCATTATTCAGTTGCTATGTGACTAATTTTGAGCTGCCATTTACATCCATACACCCACATGTATTCATTTTGTAAACAATATTATGAAAATATATTGTGTTAACATGCAGAAGTCTTTGTTTTTCTTAATTAGTGACGGATACTCACCACTGTATAAACGCATTAAACTGTGAGATGTAGTTTGCTTAAAGCAGCGAAGAAAAGAAACTATTATAAAATGTTATATTAGTAGTGTAGGGAGTGTATACTTCTGTCAAGGAAGTGTGTGTGACAAAGAACCATTTTAGAGTTTGCATGTGCATGTGTTTGGTTTTGAATGAAATATTATTTTGTGCAATGTATACCTATTTAAATACCTTACAGTAGTTTGCTAAGTAAATACTGTTTTTAACATTATCAGCAACTTCTGATTGTTATTAGTCCTCATTTACCACAAATGTAGCCTCTACAGATAATACATATTTACTGAATGTAATGTGTTAATACTTAAGTGGTCAAGTCGGAGACTCCTGTTTGTATTCTTTACTGTCTGTATCACTTGAGATGTTTGTAATGCAGTATTGCAATAATGTAATATTTGATTTGGACAGAAAGCAGGCGTGCGGTTGGGAAGACAATGATTATGGGAAACAAGGACAGTTGTGCCCTCGAGAGTCGACCACAGGTCTGTTTTTCATGTCCATGAAACGGCATTCCAAAATGTGCCTTATTTGTTAGTTGGGAAAACATTTTAGTGCTGTTCAGAGTTTGATGAATAAAAGTCATATCGAATTAAGACAGCCTGGATTGTGTAGTCTCATTTGTTTGGGTCCTGTGCCGAATTTATGTTAACTGGGAGGTGTTCATTCTAGTGTCTGATTTCATCCAAAAGCAACACATTGTTTTGTGAGAGCTCCTCTCATTACTGAGACTATGTTTTTGCCATCACTCTGTACTGTGTCCTTGAGTGCAAAGGCTTGCACAAGACTTAAGTGTATAGATTACGATAAAGAGGTTTTTAATGGATTATTTGTGGTGGTTGTGTAACGCAGAAGGGGGAGAGACTTATAAAAGATTTTTTTTTTTCCACTTACTGTGAAAGTGCTGACAGATAACAGACACGTAAACCTGCCAGGACACCCCCCCCCCCCCCCCCCCCCCCCACCCCCCCCC
>VUQI01039544.1:0-18480 GCA_015106735.1 Paratilapia polleni | reverse complement strand
AGCCACTCCTGGGAAAGTTCACCACTGTTCCAAGTTTTCTCCATTTGTGGATTATGGCTCTCACTGTGGTTCACTGGAATCCCAAAGCCTTAGAAATGGCTTTGTAACCCTTTCCAGACTGATCGATGTCGATGACTTTGTTTCTCAGCTGATTGTTTAGATCGTGGCATGATGTGTTGCTTTTTGAGATCTTTTAGCCTACTTCACTTTGTCAGACAGGTTCTGTTTAAGTGATTTCTTGATTCAACAGGTCTGACAGTAATCAGGCCCGGGTGTGGCTGGTAAAATTGAACTCAGCTTTCTAAAAAATTTGGTTAATCCCAGTTAATTCATGATTTAACAAGGGGGGCAATTACTTTTTCACAGAGGGCCATGTAGATTTGGATATCTTTTTTCCCTTAATAATAAAATCCTTCATTTAAAAACTGCATTTTGTTTTTACTTGTGTTATCTTTGTCTAATATTTAAATTTGTTTGATGATCTGAAACATTTAAGTGTGATAGACATGCAAAAAAAAAAAAAAAAAAGAAATCAGGAATACTTTTTCAGACCACTGTATCTAAGTAGAAAGAAAGGCTTTTTAGGGTTAATCAGTTTTTACTATGGTTCAGTTTTGAACTTGTTTTAACAGGCTCCACAGAGTTGTCCTTTTGATCATGTGGGGCAATGCAGTGAAATTTGCATGTGCTGATGTTTTCCGTAGCAGTACAGGGGGTTAGCCATGCCACAAATCTCACTTTTAGTTGAAGGAGAAGTAAGAGTAGATCATTTTTTTTTAAAGAGTTACGTGGACGTAACTGTTTTTCTTTTACAGCTATCTAAAGAGCTGGATCAAACAGAACAATATTTAACAGCAATACCTAATGACTCACAAATTATCATGTGTGAGCAAGTAGGTAAATATAAATGAAGAAAAAATGAGCATAATTGGACCATTGTTTGGTCTAATTCTCCTCATTATGCCCTACAAATAATCTGTGAAAAACAATATCATACATGGATATATCAAGGACAGTGTTTATAGGGGGGTGGGGAGTGTTAACAGTAATAAACCTATGGTGTCAGCCAAGACATGACTGGATCATTAATCACAGATTTGACTTCAGTTTTCCGTAATACATTATGACATGAATAATCAGACTAGTTCAAAATCAGCTCTATAGAATTTCATTATTATGAAAAAAACTATGAACACCCAATACTTATTGGCATTTTGGGGGCCTTTTTTTCCTTGGCAGAGTTATGTTTTCAGTGCAATTTGTATTTTATTTGTCTAATGTTACTCAGCAGGATAAGAAAAACACTAACAAGCCAACACTCATGAACCACTCCACAGTAGTTCATGCTGTAGCTTAACTTTCCTTTTAATAACAACAAGAGGTGTTATTTAAAAGTTCAGGTAATTGCCACATAAAAATCAAAAACTTTAATCAATTTAAATTTTGCCATCTCCCAGTCGAGATCCTCTTCTCTGGTACATCCAGACTGTTTCCAGTGTAGCTGCCATTTTTAGATTGTTACCTAGTTGTGCAGTCACGACCAAGCAGTTTTCAAGCCATAGTTTCCAAGCCCAAAAGCTGCATGTCAGGTAAGCAGTGTCCCCCACTGTGGGACTGTGGAAAGTCCCAAGGTTTGAGAATATTAAGTGAAACAGCCTGAACTGTAGTATGTGCAGGTGCACCAGTGTGCTTCAGGACAGAATCAGCATAATCTTTGCTCACCACGTGGACCACTCGTTAGCTTTGCCTTCAATTCCCAAAATTAAAATCAAGTTGAAGGATCACAGATGTGTCACAGAGCTACAAATACAAGGGGACATACGGGGACTTCTACACTGAAAATGGTCCATGGGATACATGGCAAGATTATCTTGAAGAAAATTTAAACTAGGTAAGGTTTTTGAATATTATAGGCCCGTTACCAGAATTTGTTTTGGTCACACCTCATAAATCTAGTAATGGGAAGTGTGCCTCTGCTTAGAAGAATTAACTCAGGACAAGCCTGGCTCTTGCCCTGCCCTTATCCCAATACTGTATGTTACAGACTGATGATGAAGCGTATGGATAAGTTCAGTAGGGAAGATAACTTCCTCTGTGGCTAAATAGGTCATTCCTGCTGCTCCACTGCCTGCATCTCTTCAGCTTTCCCATAGTGTTACCTCATTTGCAATTTCAACATTAACATACTTGTCCAATGAACTTTTTGTCCAAGCTCTTCAAGACAGTCAGGTACTGGCCGATGTTCTTGAAATATCATTGCAGCTCAGGTGTTCTGCCTTTCAGTCTAGTTAACGCCATCTTTCTCCACAATACTGTGGATGTTCAGGTATTTTCAATGTAATTTACCATTAGCCATCCACTTTCTCATGTACCATGATGGGTCTTTCCATCCCATTGTTTGTGCTTTTCCTTTCTGTTCTCTCTCTCTATACATTCATGCAGGTATCCCAAACTCTGGAGCTGCATGTTCCTGATCTGTGTTTACTGGCCCATAGACATACTCAGTGTTTATTGTCTATTGTTTCTCAAAACTCATCTTTTCTCTCTCCATTTTCTCCTCTTCCAAACCAGTGAAGGCAGGCAGCCTTTCCTGGACCTAGTTCTGCCTGAGGTTTCTTTCTGTTAAAAGGGAGTTTTTCTCCCCACTGTTGTCATATGCTTTTTCATAGTGAATTGTTGAATTTCCATCTATAACATTGCAAGGCTTATCTCTTATTTTGTAACATGCTATGAGATGCTTTATTTAATGAATTGGTGCTATATGTTTTGAAATAAATTAAAACTGCTCCACCACCAGCATCTAAAGTTTGGGGGGGTAATATTAAACTAATATTACCTCAATACATGTCATCTGTATTTGTATTTTTGTTTATTTTATAAACAAAAATCATATTATTTTATATTCAAATGTTTTCTTCTTGTTATCTTGTTAGAATTAGGATTATTAGAGCTCTTGAGGGCCCCCAGTTCTTCTTTCGTAGTATAACCAGAGTTTTAATCTATCTGAGATTTTCAATTTTACTTTTTCTTTAGGGGGAATTTTGTGTCTACGTTAACACTCACACAAGTTTCCCCTCTTGTTCAGCAGTCTGCAAATAGTTTGTTCCACATACATGGACAGCTGACTATTGCAGATACACTACATCACCACCCTCTCCATATCCTAGATTTTTCACATGCCCATGTGCGCAGGTGGCTATGGATGATTAGCTGAAGCATGTGTTCCAAACAAAGTATTTTTTCATCTTTGTGTCTCTCTTGTTGATGAGTCTGAGGTTGACTCTCTTCCTCACTCTCTTCTTGGATAGCTACAATATGTCTACATTTTACCCTCCTCGTGGTTTTCCTTAGCACGTGTGTCTTGCAGCTCATGCATGCAGTTTTGTTTTCAGTGTTGAGAACTGGTTCTGAATCCATCCTGTCACTTTGTTTTTTGTTTTTTTGTTTTTTGGAAGAGAACATGCCAAGGCAAAGCATAAGGGAAAAAGCTAGACTTAACATTGACAGTATGCAGGACTTTTACAGACAGGCAGCCAACGGGCTATCAACCAATTGAAAACAGCAGCTTATTTCACCAGAGACAGTGAGGGTTAAGAAATGGATGAGGATTTAAAGCGGAGTTAGGAACTTTCAGAATAAGATTTTCAACATTTGAACTCAATAGTTTGCAGCCCAATCTAAAATGTAATTTATAGACTAATTTAAATAAGCAGTGGTGGCCTTAAGCATCTAGGTCAGCCTGTTTCAAGAGCTAAAGTGGGGTCATGCCTGAGAAGCATGCACAGAAATCAAAATGTGGTTGGGTACTGAGAAAGTCGGGCTGGCTAAGCCCATTCAAGATAGATCCGGGTTCTGAGAGGGTTAGCTTCTGAGGGGACAATTTTCATTTTTGAGAAATATGTTACTAGGTCTTATGTAGAGCAATTCAACAAGTGATGGAAAGATCCTGTCTGCTGTCACCTTTTTGCATCTCTTGTACAAGCACTTTTGTGTCCTGGATCATCCACAGCGAGGGAAAAGTGTGTGCTGCTACCGGGTTTTATTAATGGCTTTTGGCCAAAAGTGTTCAAACAACTAGTGAGTCTCATAATCCGGCAATGTCTGCCTAAAACTGAGCATTCTTGCCCTTTTCTTCATATTTGTTGTAATATTTGCATTTGCAAATAAAGGGCTCATTTAGCAGCTGAGCAGTCACATACATATCATTACTATTTGACAGTGACACTTGAGCAGAATGTGGTGCAGGACTAGATCTCTGGGATGAGAATAATGTAGGCCGAGATTAATCTGAATTCTTTTCCTCCTGCTCCTCATAATGTCCTTTAGTGACAAATTTACACTATTTTGTTCCACCATGTTTTGTATTTTAACTACTAGAAGCAGCTGGCAGAAACCACTGTTCCTCTATGCAAAGCACGGTGTACAGAGTGAAAAGGGAAGGGCAGTTTGCAATCTGGCATTTGTGAAATGCACTGCCTCTCAAAAAAATCTGACCTATGAGGTGGACAAGGAGCAAGAAAGAATATTTCATTTTTATTTGTCATGTATCTTGTTCAGATAATTGAAAAGGCACTTGCTGACTGTCCTACCACCATAAAACCCATAAAAGAGAGAAAAAAGGTGGCCTCCAATGTAAAAAAAAAGTGGATGGTAAAATGAATTAGTTTAAATGATAATGTTTAAAAAGTCACCAGTTCATTTACAGTGCTTTCATGAAGTTTGTGTGTAAATGACAGATGTTAAGAACTGTAGATGATGAAAAATCTCTCATGCATGTTAAAGAATTTGGATAAGATTAAATTAGGTTTTTGCTATGTACATAAAAGCAGCATGTACAGTTTAGTACCTAGACCCATAAAGCATCAGATTGTCAGTCTTGACATTTTTGTTTATACTGGTTGCTCCTGAGTTTTCAAACTCCTAAACAACCTGTATGTGGTTGTTCGTGGGGGGGAAGGAATGTGGAATTGACCTTGTAGAGTGCAGCCAAGTGGTAGAGGGAGATCTGACAACAGACAAAATAGACAAAAAAAACATATGTGCAAAACAGGCTGACAGGGTGAACATCCTCAAAATTATCAGAAAATTAGTGCTTACTATTACGGTGGTGGATGTAGAGCTGCAGATAGGTGACGGACATTTTAGGGTTTACAGAATGTAAATAGTTCTGTGTGATTTGTTTTAAACTTTTTCCTTTAAGATTCATTATGTTAAAATGCAGATGCTAATCATGGTTAGCATATTAGCCTGCTAGCAATGTTGACACATACTTGTAGCTGGACAAATTACGACATTTGTTAATGTGTGCTGATATTGTAAGTACTTTAAAGCTGAAATAAACTTGGAATGGCCTTGTTAAGTGGCCTTTATGCAAGAAAAGAAGTCATTTCTTCAAGAAGTTAAGTTATTAACTATCATCTAATTTTTCTAATTATAAGTAAGATTTGACAAAAATATTTAAGCTTAAGTTTAAAATATTTTACTATAAACTATATATTAGAATTCACAAATAAACAAAGGGTACAACAAACAACAGAATAGCTAACACATCTAAATAATTTAATTATTGTAGAAGAAGAACATTATGGAAAAGTTAAAAATTAATTTTGGATAACGTGGTATTAGTTGCGCTAAAATAAAGAACACAGAGCACTTACTGTGAAACAGATTGAACAGCTCATTGCCTACATTTTAAAATTGACCTCACAGCTGACTACAACAAAGTAAGAACCACATTTTAATAAATTAATTATTGTAAAAATACAACAGTCAAAGTTTATCACACCATCGAGGCTGTAGGTCCGCTCACCGGACCTGCACCCATCTAGGTGGCTCTGGGTCATGTTCATGCTCAACAGCCTTCATATCAAAATGTGTGTAAACAATAAGTGTTTCTAGGCAACCCAGCATGCCACAATAGTTGTTTTACATTAATTTCCATGGGGTCAAAACGACGTCCTCTGTGGTTTTAGGTATATGTGGTCGTATTTTTTTTTTTCTTTATATGCCCACAACCTCATTATACTGTAATGCATACAAATTACATGCTAGCAGCATGAAAAGCAAGACACTTCTCTTCTGTTGCCCTTTTAGTCATAGATATGCATTCCACCCTAGGAAAATATATGTAAACACAGGCCATTTTAGACTTCCTAAAGAACTGATTACTAACGTCACTTTTCTGGTGAAGTCAGGGAACCTAAACTATGATTTTTTGGTAAATGAATTAGTTTTACTGTCTTGTCCTAACCAAACAGCAACTGAAAACAAAACTAACAGAATAACCGTACCAGACCTAAACCCTTCCAATGTCCTTTAATTATTAAAACATTTCAGCTTGGAATAAATAAAAGAATTTTCTTGACAGAAGCTGTGCATGAGCTTGTCATAATGAGCTTGGTTACACTGCTAATCTTTTTTATGCTGCTAGTCTCAACAGAGTATAAATGAGAATCACAGTTATTCCCTGATGGGCAAATCTTAAATTGGTAGTGGATTGCTGAAGTAATAGAGGGGAATCTTCAAAGTATGTGTAACAGAGTGGTCATTTAAAAGTTCATCTTAGGGAGAGTAGAAAGTGGCCGCATCAGAATTTAGAACAACACAGGTATAATAGACTAGCTTCCCCCTTTGCTCCCAGTGCTCAACAGTCCCACTTCTGCCCACTGCAGAGCTTTGTCAGTTTTACGTAAACATGATGTTGTTTTGTGGCATTTGCTGAAATGTCTTATGTGTTCATTTCATCTTGTCAGTATATTGTTGCTGAAGACTGATGGATGCACTGTTAAGTTCTGATGGTGTAATAGTCTTGAATATTGGTATCTCATTCTAAATAGCTGACAAGTCCATTTGTAGATAGTATTGTGTTGTGTATAGTGGAATGGTATACCTACAGAGCCCATTTTAGGGCCTTACCTCTGGTCATAGAGCCAGAGTTATAATGTGCAGCATATAGGCATAAACCTAATGGACTTTCCATGACGTCAAGATAAATCTTTAAACATGACTCCTGGGTGGAAGCTTAATCTGTAGGCAAGGGAGAAGAATGACTTTTCCGCTTGGCTGATTAGGCCACAACCTGCTGGCCCCAGTGCATTGTCAGCTTTCTGAGTGCTGAATGTCTTGTTTATAAATAAAGATTTTTGCAAATATAATTTCATCCAAGCACTTGACATTGCCACTGACATCAAAACACTTTCTTTCCAGTTGGCAATGGAAAAGAAAGTGTTTTTATTGGGACGCAGTGCACATAGGCATGGCCGTGCATCCCTGAAAAGTGTTTACCAAGCTTCTTGAACTGACCTCCGTAGAAATGCTCACTTATCAGACAGGATCATATGTGTCATAACTGAGACTCATAATTCTAAATCAGTTTTGTTCTTTTATCTAATTAATGAAACTGTCTTAATTATGTAATTGTGATTTTCTGCATTCCACTGGGAGTAGGAAGTGTAGTGGCATAGGATAATGTAATCTGATAATAGGTTTGCAAGCCTGGGTGAGAACATTAGATATAAATTCAATAATACCAGATTTGTGGTTGGACAATTGGATTTTGATTGGCATAATTGACAATTACCATTCACCGGCATGTAACACAGCCCATTGTTTAGTGTATGAGATTCATTTGTTGTTGGGACAAACAAGACACTGTGAGACAGAACAGCGACAAACATCGTATTTGTCCTTGATTAGCAGCAATGTCTATGTGTTGAATGTGTTCATTGTCATTACCATTATGGTTAGAGGTCTATTAAAGGAGTTCTGCAGATATGTTTCTTCAATCTTGTCCTTAGCTGCAACACCACTCCCAATTTTCTTTTTTTCATTCATTCATTTCATTCTTTTTTTTCATGATTAAGTAAACATGAAATCCTAATATATACTTTTGAGTGAACACAACACACATAATTTCACTGTGTGTTAGTTCATTCTATCATTTATGCATATCTAAAGTATATTGTGTTAGTAATAAAGTTGCTAAATGCATAAAGAAAGTCCATCCATCCATCCAACCATCCATTTTCTTCCGCTTATCCACTTCAGGGTCATGGTTTGGTTGGAGCCTATCCCAGCTGACATATGGCAAGAGGCTCACCCTGGATACGTCATCAGTCCATTACAGAGCTAATACAGAGAGATGGACAACCAGTCGCACTTTCATTCACACCAGTTAACCTCACTTGCATGTCTTCAGACTGTGGAAAGAAGCTGGAGTACCTTGAAACCTGCAGGTCCAGGGAGAACTTGCAAACCCCACACAGAAGGGCCCCAGCTGACCAGGAGATTCAAACCCAGAGCCTTCATGCTGTGAAGTGCCAGCACCACCATGCCAACCACAGTTTTAGAATTTGAAGATATAAAAAGGTCTGAACAGCTTTTCAAAAGCTTAGTCTTCAGATTAAAAATGTCATATAGAGACAGTTTACAGTGACAGATTATTGATAAAGTGCTACAACTGTATAAACAGTGTAAAATCATCCAGTTGGTAAACTGACCCAGTAATCTACTATATATAACAATGATTATCCACTGTAAGATACTGGTCATACCAGACCAAGTAAGGCTGTACTTGGAAATTGATGTGTACTAAAATTCTGAATTTTATTAGCCATGGACTCAGCTTTTCATTTCAAAGTTTTAGAAAGAAGAATGTTATTTGTTCTTTCAAAATGATTATGCTTTAAATTGCAATTTACTCAAATCCAATTGTAACAAGGCATTTTATAGGCATTACACTGTGCATGTTCATGAACAAAATACTTGCATGACAAGGTTCAAATTATATATGCATAATATACATTAATATCTACTCATTTAAACCCCAATGAACATCTGTGCAAAGCTCTGAAAAGGCAGTTGACAGATGCTACCCATCCAATTTGATGTGGCTTGAGAGGAGCTGCCAGGAAGAATGAGATGCACTGCTCAATTCCAGGTGTCCAGAGCGTGCAGAAATTTCCACAAGTAAAACCACTGCTGTAATTACTGCAAAAGTCTTCTGGAAAGTATATATCAGAGTATGGCTTTTAATACTTTCTGATGTGACTGTAAATTTGGTTGAAAACAAAAATCTTATTAAAATCTCATCACAAAAAGTCAGTTGCACACAGGTGAAAATATTAAGATATTGTTATAAAGTAGAAAAAGAGGGGAAATTCAAGCATGCTCTACAAATTACCTTCCTTTTTTTTGTTGTTCGGTGCTTATTAGGCTTGATCTAATTTTCTTTTTCTGTGCCCACTCACAAAAAGGTATCCAATTAGGTTTCATCCATAGTTCCCCTTTCCTCCAACTATCTAAACACAATTACACGGCTGTAACTAAGCAGCAGGAAAAAAAACAAACAGGAAAAAAACAAACAAACAAAAAAAACAAGATTTGATCAACATAGCAATGTGTGAAATAGTGACAAAATGTGGTCTGTTTTTTTGCGTTCATGGACATTAATTTTATTCATGTCACTGAGCAGTAATGTTTAGAGACTGCCTTCTAAGGGGACTTGTCAACCAGGCAACCTAGAAAATTGACCTTTTTCTTTCCCTAAGCCTAACTAAGCAGTTTTGGTGCCTAAACTTAACCAAACAGCTATTGAAAATGAAAGTAAACGTCAAGTGAAAAGAAAACCTAAAAATAAAAATAATGTCAAAAACTGTGGTCCCATGGGGAAATTGAACTGTTGTCTCTTAAGCTGCTTTTCCACCCCAGCAAACGAGAGGGAGGAATGCAAGCTTTCAGAAATGGCCCCTTAATTGGCTATTTCAGCTTTTTCTGTGTTCACTGTTGTGTAGGATCCATCAGACTCGTGGTGATGCAATAATTTTGCAATAGGTTACCGTGACATCATCTAAGTGTGGCAAAAAAACAAACAAACAAACAAACAAAAACAAATGTAAGCCTTGCTTCTGATTTGCTATTTGTTTTTGTTTTTTTACTTGTTTTGAGTTTAACCAATCAGCATCACCCCTGAAAGCAGTTTTTCAGGACACTCAGAAGTATCTACAAGGTACATTTTTCTCATGATGAGATAATTATTTCTCCCCAAAATGGCCATAAAATGAGTTTCACATACAGGAAGGTTCAGGCTGTTATGGTCTGGTTAGGCTTGGGGTTTGGTTTTTTTTTTGTCTTTTTTCCTCTCTCTCTCTCTCTAAAAAGTCTATCTCAGTTGGAATTGTGGGCTGGCACTTCCTCGCTGACCTGGCTGTGGGCGGAGCCTTTTCCTGCTCGGGTTGTCCTTCCCACACCTGCTCTGAAGTTTCTCATCAAGCTCGTGGTATTTTAAGGCTGGATGATGCTGCAGTTCTCTGCCAGATTGTTAATGCCATCATGATGGTAATCAGGTCCTATTTGGTAACTACTAGTTCTTGTGTATTTCGCCTGATAACCCTGAATCTCCATCTGCTTTCTAGTTACTTGTTGGAAGCCCGCCTCACAAACCTGTTCACCTGTGTACCTGCCTTTCTGAGGAGTTTTGCTCTCACCACCAGCCCTTGTTCCAGAGCCCTTGATCCAGAAACAGACCAGTAAGACTGCAAAATCTGATCAGGGTCCATTTGAACTCACCTTGGCCACTCCTAACTCCATCTCTCTTCTCTGACAGTGCTCCCCATTCTGTTCCTGTTACCAGACTTCTCTCCCAAGTCACACACCAGCTCTCAGTTAACTCTATTCTGCTTTTCAATAAACAGTGTAAACCTACTGTTGGTGTGTTGAGTCTGAATTCTGAGTCCAATTTAAGCCCAAATATTGCACAGGCTGCCTCAAAACTGCCCTCCAGGTTCTGAAAATCCCATTACTTATGTCACAGTCACCACCAAACACCTCATGCCTTCCTTCCTGTTTATAGGGTCAAGTCAGTAGACAAAATGTGATTATTTCACACACTGCCATCAGACTGTGTTGCAGCACCTGATTCAGATGTTATCAGCCTATAGAATTGCTGTTATCTGCACAGTACATATTGCTAGTTGGTGACCTCCTCCATCTAAGTAGCTGTCACCTCATTTAGTAGTGATTGTTCTGTATAGGCAGTGTGTTTCCAGGTTAAAACGGCAACAAAAGTCCACATACGGAAGCTCACGGGGTGTTTGAGGAATTGTACAATTGGCATTCGACTGTGACATGTGAGTTTAAGACCTGTCTTTTGGACATTAATTGCCAGTAGCGTTTTACTTTTGCTTTTACGCTGTTTGGTAAGGTGTAGGCAAAAAAAAAGAAAAAAAAAAAGAAACTTGGTTAAGAGATTTTACATTCACTTAATCACACAACCAATAAATGTTTCATACAAAATGTTATGGTTTGCCCTCTGCTTATTGTTGATTATCTACCGGTGATATGTGTGAGACTGAAAACAATTGACAACAGACATTCAGTGGGCTCATAACATTAATTTTTTACATTTCACTAGACTGTACTGAATTGATAAGTCTTGAGTCTGATGTCCGATTTGGTATTTACTTATCTGGTCATTGCACATGAATGACATACACAATATCCTTAGTTTTCCCCACAAGATTTTTCTGGTCAAGTGTTGGCTGTCTGCATACTAACAGCTAATAATACTCAACTAATAACTACAATGTCTTTGGGATAAGTATCATAAACTGCCCTTGTGAAAATCTGCATGCTAAATGGAAGAAATTTCTAATCTGTGATAAAGCATATTAAACAGAACAAACTGATCTCTCTTGACAGAATCTATTAGTAAAACTCTGCTTCCACTGTGTTGCTTAGTCAGCTGCAACTGAAAATAAATTTAGAAAAATCACACTTGAGTGCAGAAAGCACTGAGGGGCAAAATATATATATATTTTTAAATATACTGCATCAATTTAAACCTTGCAGTATTGCAAGCTTACTCATAATTTTCATAATTTTGCCTTGCATAATATGTAGTTTGTCAAAAGCTTTATTTCACACTATACTTTTATAAAATGCAAATTTTGTTCTCATTGCTATTTCTTCAGATTTAGTATTGTTTGGCAACATTTATTTTTATTTTAAATGTAACCATGACAAAGTTTTGTTGCTGTTACAAACTAACTCCAAATAAAATGGACATAAAACCGATTTTTTTTTAAGTATTACTAATGTACCTGTCACTGCATGAGTCATTTTAGCTCTTATGTGAAACACTGTAGCTAAACATGTTGCACTTGGCGGCACATCACCTACTACCTAAGAGTTTCTGTTCAACTCATTTACATGTGCAAGCTACAGAAAAGATGGTATCTTAAGAGGAAATGAAAGTCAGTCTCACCTTTCACTAGCATTTTGAATAACGAGAGTGAGACCTCATCATTCATAATGACACTGATCATCTATAACAGTTTCAGATATGATAAAAACCCAAGCTCATGTAGAAGTAACCTATTTTCCAATTCTGATTTCTATGGATCTAGTGACTTTAACCTTGAGCAGTGACAGATAATAGGTTTGTCATTGGAGAGCTTCCACCTTCCCACATAAAGAACCTTTAAAAGAGATATATCTTTGGCCTCATACTGATGAAGTCTGTAGTGTTTTGGGATTATATCTCGATTCATTCTCATTTACCTTCCTGCGGGTCTCTAATTTAAATGACCCTGACAGGATCATTAAAGCAGAAGTTATCAACTCTGCCTGTAGATGAGATGTGTCCTTAGGCACTGAGAATTGGTCACCTTTTCAGTTCCACAGTTACCTGGTAACCGTGTCTTTCACAAGCTTTGAGGCCTGTCTACCCTCACTGATGGGAAATTTTTATCTTTTGCAACCACACCCATTCAAAGGCCAGCAGTATAAAGGTCAAGGGCTTTATCTACTCTACAATGGTGAGATGTCAGCTGCTTCACAAGGTAGCAGTGCTAGAAGACATTGTAAAAATACCATTATAACAACTTTTGTAAAACTAGACAATGCTAATCAAAGTACCACTTTGTATATATTGGCAATACTAGATGCATTAGCAAAATGTACTTAAAATAATAATAATTATTTTATGTTAATGGATCAAATGACTGTGTGTAATATGAATGGGGCTGCCTTAAAATAATTATCAACTTATACTTCCCTTAACTCTAATAGTTTCTTTGAGTGCATTGTTTTTGTTGTATGGTGAACATAAAGAATTATTTAGCAGATAAAAAGAGATACACTTTCTTCACAAATATGACTCAGAATGGATGCTGCTGGAGATGCTCCATAACTGGTTTAAAGGGACCAAAAACCAAAACACAAAAAACAAAACAAAAACATGGCAAATGGTTAAATAGAGGAAGTCAAGTTACCAACACTGGCTCCAATTTATTGTTTATTACTCACCATAGTCAACAAATGCTGAGAAAAAAATAAAAAACTGTATCATAATATGTTGTATAAGCCAATTGTATGTTTAACATTACAAGGGTAGACCAAAAAAATAAGATTGAACTGAACAGATTATGTGTGGTAGTTGGCACATCAGCCTATAACTATGTACTAGTGCAGCTCAAAAATTAGAATATTGCGGAAAACTGTTTTAGTAATTTAATTCTAAAAGGTAAGCTTTCATATAGTCTACATTCATTTCATCTAAGCTTTGGCTTTAGATTTGTTTTATCAGCTGTTGTGTTTTGCAACATATGCCTAACTTAGTGCCTTCAGCACTGATAAGTCCTTACATTACACAGCTATTGTGGGATACTTATAACCATGAACACTGTGACCACTTTTTTTTTTCCTGTTACTGTGCTTGGTATGAAGAGCATCTCAATTTACAGTTTATGAATTGCAAATTACACACAGTGTAGGCTGAAACATTGACTGAATTCCATCAATAACTTCAAGCAATAAAAAACTTTACAAACAATATGACTATAAAGTACTCATACACATTCATTGTATTGAGATGTCTTTGCTCTGATCTCTTTTCTGAAAACAAATTAAACTAGTTAAAAAATTTTATAAATGATAAGGCTAAAGAAAACAGTTCTGTAACCTATGTTATTTTTCACTGCGTTTTAAAATGAACATCTGAAAGGTTTTATCATGCAGAGTATTTTGTATAAATTTAAATTTGTGCCTAAGGATGGAGCTAACTTATTTTATAAAAAAAAAAAAGCATTACACACACTGACACTGTCATATATGTTAGAATTTTGACGCGAACCCTACTTATGACCATACAGATTTTATCCAAATTGCTGAGGAAACAACACCCTAACACTGAAATATGACAGCTACTTTTTGTTTCAGTATCACACATCATATCACAACTATTTTTACTTTGCGGTTAGAACATTCTTGCAACATTTTAAAGGCAAATGCAAATCGCTTTAATTAAGCTAAGGCAGATTTTTCTCAATCTGTCTTACTAATTGACAGCTATATATTAGTGCCTTTTCATATGTTTCTTTGAATCAAAAATGAAAGGGTCTTTAGATTTCACCTTGCTAACCACATCAGAGCCACTTGAGGAAGACAAGGCGTTGCCTTGCTGCTTGTTACAGTGGTTAAGCCCTTCACATTACTTTGTCTTTGTTATGGCGCTCTCTCTGTCCTCCTTCCTGGCTTTTGTTTGCAAGTATTATGCTCTTGCTATATGATAGTATGGCTTGAAATGTGAGTTTATAGCAATCGAGAAACTTTACTCAACCAAATCCAATTAAAATTCTCATGCATCACACAACTCATGATTGAAGATTAAAAATATGGTGATTCATCTACTTTTGGTAATTTGCTCAACCTTGTCCAAAGGTCAGAATTTTCTGCTCTTGACAAAAGGTACCTGATATTTGCACTTTCAAATATGAAGAGGGATTGCTTTGCTGAATAAAGGCAGAGATGACTAGAAATGCAATCACCAAAAACATCCACACATACAGTGCTTAACAAATTTATTAGACCTCAACCCAGTGCCACAGCTGCTCTAAATTAACAGTATTGGTAATTACCAAAATCATTTTTTTTATGTTTCTGTAATGGTTAATCCACCAGTATGCATAAACTCTTTAATCAAAATTATATTTCTAATGCCAAAATATAATTTGTTGTTATCCATGAATTTTCAAATTTTCTGTTTTACAAAAAAAGCAGAAATAATAGTAAAGCATGTTATTAGTTTTTGATTAAGATGCCAAATTATTTACTTATTTACTTGCATTAGTGAACAGAAAAATTAGTTTTAGTGGTTGAATGGTATGCTTGATTAATTTCGGACTTCTCAAAGAAGTCCAGTGTGCGCATTTAAATTTGGGTATAAAAATGTGAATTCAGTTTGAAATTCCTCACTCCTATTCAAAATGGTAAGACCTCGAGAACTCACTGAAAAGGAAGGAGTCCGCATTGAAGCACTTGATGCTGGATGGTCGTTCTCATTTTTATGATAGGTGGTCCAATAAATTTGTTAAGCAGTCTATAAGCAAATACTAATGCATTAAACCCACAAAAAACAAATGTTGCTGGGGTTGATTACCCTAACTTACCACTTCAGAATCAAAAACAAAGTATAAGTTTCAAACTGTTACAAGCAAAACAAAATTGTGTAAAATCCATTGTATTAGATTATTAGTTATTTAATCATCAGAATGAATAAGACAAGAATAACTTATTTTCATTCATTCAAGTGCACTCTTGATGACTTGCAGGATTCTCTGGTTTCTTCCCCAAAGTGATTCATTATAGTCTGCAAAAATTCATTTGAGATAAGCATTCAACTCTTCCAGTTAGGGTTATCTTTTCATTAAGGTCAGTTAAGGTCCTACTGAACTTTGCTATCTTCATAAGGTTTGTGTAATCTCCATCACAAATTAGAGAATGGTAAAAACCATTTAACATGATCCTCTTTATTATCTGTACTACCAAGACTACCATGCACAGGTTTCCTTTGACATCAGTGCTGTGACATAGAAGATTCATGGTAATCATACTATATTGATCGTAGTGTATGTATGTTTGTATGTGCCCTATCTCTTCCTAGATGGGTGGACCAATCTTGATGAAACTGTGAGTGCCAAAATCTATATGGCGTGTGCAAATATTTGATACAAATCCCACAATCGCATATATTTGTACATTTGACAGTTCAATTGAGCACCGAACAGCGACCTTACAACTTCGTTCACCATGTGCACGTTTGTTGATGTTTAGTGTGTGCATGCTATGTTCATTTACTTTGTGCATGTTCTACATTCGTTACGCTACATATTTTAACGGTGAGCACAAATTTTTAATCTTCCCAGTGCATCTGAGCGGCCGCTGATTATTGATCAAGTTATCAAGATACGCTACTATAAAAACGCTTATATACCGTAAAGTGATATGTTCTTCTATGATGTGTCAATGAAGCATTTGTTTGTGCTTAGAGAATATATATACATATATTTACTAAAATGAAAATCCATTACACGTTTTAATATAATCACAATTGAGAAGTAAATATGATTTTCTTCACAGGCATTGTTTGTAAATCCTAACCCTAATTAATTAGTGTCCAAACCAAACCTGTGAGTGAAAGCAAAAGTAAAAAGGGAGTGAAAATAAACTAATCAACAAGTGAAAACAAAACTGGATGAACATCTTGTGACCTATTCCACCACTACCTTTTAAACCTCCAAATGTGGACTTTATTGCTCTTTAAAAGCAGACCATTATCTGTCAGTGTGTGTAGTATAGTAGTGTCGCACCATTGCCAAAGAAAACCTTGTGTGTGTCCCTGCGATGCCTTTGGCATCTGACAGAACTGCATTAATGGATGCTCTGGGATGAGAACTGATATAAAACAAATTTATATGAACAGCTTCTGATCTGCTTCCCCTATTGTAATATTCAGAAAGCTAGTTTAGATTTATCTCATGGTCCTAGTTAAAAAAAAAGTTGATGGGAAACCAAATGCCAAGATGTTTCCCAGTTTAAAAGCAGGGCAGTTTGTAAGTCCAGTTGTAATCTCCAATCTCCTCCCTGTTTGTGCAATGTCAAAAACATGAACATATTGATATGTAGCTACTGGAGTGCACTTGAAACACACAGGCAGATGAGTTTTGTCTCTTTTCTAAGGTTACATAACTGTGGTTCTTAAAGTTTACATGCATTAAATACAGTATGCCAATGTTGACTATGTTTGTTTGTTTTTGGGGTTTTCTTTTGGGGGGGGGGGTATAGTAAAACCCTTCGCTTCTAGCAGCTAAAAAATGTGGTTGACTTTCAAATGGCTATGCTGTGAATCTTTCATTTCCTCACTCGGTTCACTCATATTCTCTTTCTCACATTTCTGCATTGCTTTTAATGGAAAGGATTTTCGTTTGTACCAAGGGCAGTAACCTACATCAGGCCACTGTTATCTGTCTGTGTATTCATGTGCGCATAGATTTCTCTGCAGTGTATAAGCAGAGATTACTGATAACATCTGACAACATCTCAGAAATCTCCACTCCACTATAGGCCATTAGACTGAGTCATTTTATCTCTTTTAGTTCAGGCTCGTTTGCCATCATCAATTCTTTGCAGTGCATACACACAGATGAATGACTGAGTAACACTGATTTCTAATACAAAACCTTCTTTCTTAAGAGTTAAATAACAAAATAGATATGACTCTCACATATTGTATTATACATCCTGTGAATAAAATGAATATAATATGTGGATACCTACAATTACAGACTTGTACTGTATCACAAATGTTCGAGGAAAAAAAAATGATGCAGCTCTGAATGGGAGTTTGGATATCTCCTGTTAGTCTCTAGTTGTTATTTTATATTGTACTTTTAAAATTAATGTATTCATGACAGTTGCAGTTCACTTTCAATATTCAGTACTTCTAGCAATTCAATTTCAATTCAATTCAATTTTATTTATATAGCGCCAAATCACAACAACAGTCGCCTCAAGGCGCTTTATATTTTAGGGTAAAGACCCTACAATATTAGACAGAAAACCCCAACAATCAGACGACCCCCTATGAGCAAGCACTTGGCAACAGTGGGAAGGAAAAACTCCCTTTTAACAGGAAGAAACCTCTGGCAGAACCAGGCTCAGGGAGGGGCAGCCATGAAGGGATGAAGAGAAACAGAAGAGAGCAGAGGGAGACAGGACAAAAAGGCACAGCTATGGGAGAGAGACAGGGTTAATAATAGCTAATGATTAAATGCAAGTGGTGTATAAACACATGGAGAGTGAAAGAAAGTGAGGAAGAGGAAGTGCTCAGTGCATCATGGGAAGCCCCCAGCAGCCTAAGCCTATTGCAGCTTAACTAAGGGATGGTTCAGGGTCACCTGATCCAGCCCTAACTATAAATTCTATCAAAAAGGAAAGTTTTAAGCCTAATCTTAAAAGTAGAGAGGGTGTCTGTCTCCCGAATCCAAACTGGGAGCTGGTCCATAGGAGAGGGGCCTGAAAGCTGAATGCTCTTTCTCCCATTCTACTTTTAAATACCCTAGGAACCACAAGTAAGCCTGCAGTCTGAGAGCGAAGTGCTCTATTGGGATAGTATGGTACTATGAGGTCTTTAAGATATGAGGG
>VUQI01039532.1:20529-45413 GCA_015106735.1 Paratilapia polleni | reverse complement strand
GTGCCATAGGGCAACTTCAAGCTGGTGACCAGCATGAGGAAGAGATGCCAGGCTGTTGTGGCTGTGTATGGTTCTTCCACATGCTACAGAGGCCCCTGTTTGTTAAATGAATAAATTGTTGAATTGCCAGAATGTCTTGTTTCTTCAGACTTCAATCATCCAATCCAATAAACGACACCAAACAAGAGTCAGTAGCAGAATAAGCTGTTTGGCATTGGCAGAGAAGATTTGGTAAGTTCTTCATGGGCGCAACCCACATACTCAACTCTGCTGATCAACCCACAAATGCATTTTCCTTACAAATGTGGCACCATTTAAAGGGAAATAAACAGGCTTTCCAACGGTATGAGATTTATTGCCAAGAAGCATTGTTGCAACAAAGAAATAATTGACCAAACACACATTTCCTTACTTTTTGTGCTAAGTTTATATCAAATGTTTAAAATGAGAAAATGTAAGAAAAATATTAGCTCATTTTGTATTTGATGGCAGCAACACATCTCCAAATAGTTGGGACAGGGCCATGTTTACCACTGTGTAGCATCTTTTAACAACAGTCTGGGAACTGAGGAGACCAATTTTGGGAGAGGAATGTTGTCCCATTCTTGACTGATATAGGATTCTAGCTGCTCAACAGTCCTGGGTCTTGTTTGTTATATTTTTCATTACGTGATGCGCCAAATGTTTTCAGTCATTGAAAGGTCTGGAATACAGGCAGGCCAGTTAAGCGCCCAGACTCTTCTGCTACTAAGCCATGCAGTTTAGCATTGTCTTGCTGAAATATTTTGGACAACCCTACCACGGACCTTAAATCTTTAGTCCAGCACTTGCCAAATTGAGTTATTTTGGCTTCCTTTCAGACATTCCAGACACTAACCTCTCCACCAAAGTTAATATAATTTTCGCATGCAGGTACTCATTCAGATTTTTTTAAACTATGCCTTACAGTAGCAATGTTGTTATCAACAGTAACAGTAACTAAGTAACTAGTACCATCATTGCATTCAGCTGTTTTAATGCAGAAATTAAAGTAAACAAATCTTGCATGCATTGGTGCAAGATCCTTTTTTATAGAGTTGACGTTTCTGGTTTTGGTAAAAAAAAAAAAAAAAAAGCAAACAAACAAAGCATTCTTTACACGTTTGAACGTGTTTATCTTACTGGTATTTACTGTGAGCCTAACTAAGGAATTTTCACATAAACAAATATAGTATGCTGGTGGATTGTGAGAACTCCACCAAAGCCCCAATCAAGACTTAAAGCTTAATAGCACTGGTATACCCTGGAAAATGTGATTATATTTTGAGGCATAACTGAACGGTTCAGATTACGGATTATGTTACACAGGAAAAGCACTGAGGTCATTTTTCAGCCTTTGCTGAGTTTATGTAGAAACTTTTTATGAATAGGAATAAATTGTACAGAATGATTTTGTATCATTAGTGTTCATTATTAAAACAAAACTGATATTTCATCTTATTTCGCACATCCTCTCTACTGCGTCTTATTTTAAGATCCAGTATTCTCACTGACTTCTAAACACTGGCCAGAATTATTGTATTTTAAAATAATAAGAAAAAAAACTAGAGACCCAGAAACAACAAATGAAAGCAATGGCATGCAAAAATCTTTCCAGAGGCCAGCTCGTAATGCCTTTTAATGGTCTTGTTTAACAAGCAAGGGAAATGGTTTCCCCCCATTACCCACAAACCCCGAATTCTTGCCCAGCTAAGGACAGGGATATCCCAGAGTTCAGTGGGAGCACCATCAATCTTCTTGTCTCCAACTTGTGCTTATTCAATAGTGAAGAATCAACTGAGATCTAGACTGAGTCAGAATTCACTAAACACGCATCACACAGCCTTTGCTTTGCTGGTTCAGCCAAACCGCTGAAATGCCACCAGAACAATCAACTGTAATTGATGTTTTCTCGAGAGCAGTCTCAGCACCACTGGATAAATTCAACGAATTGTCTGCACGCTGTCTGGATTCCCACAAAGAAACTTCAGACACTTGGGATGGCTTTATTCCCAACATGTCATATGAATTTGCTTCAAAGTGTGACGGCAAAATTTCATAAAGCAAAAAAGGCTACACAAAATGTACTCGTATATATCTTTCAGTCAGGAGCACTATAGTCAAACAAAGATATTATTTCCAGATGATGTAATTTATAATTAGAGTTATGGGCTCGTTATGGGACTTCTCCACCCTTCCAAGGGGGTTTGGTTGGGTTGCAAAGTGGCTTGCAGGTACGCAGTAACTGTTGGCAGCTTAAATAGCACACCCGATATGAGATTTGCCAGTTGAATGCATTTAAGGGTATCAATCATCAGCTATAACCAATATCACCAAGTTGGAATATTGTTTTGTCAACTTACATGTTTTTGTCTGCCTAACAGTGCAGGTTCAATTGCAACCTGATATTCTTGTATTATTTCAGATCTGGTATTATGATTTAAAGCCTAGACACTATTAGAGGTTTAGAGACAGAACATTTGTTACCGTTTCTTCACTTTTAAGAGCGTTTCATAGCTTTTTATACTGCCGGATTGGAAAACTTTTCCCCATAAATTCCACTGGTTCCCATTAATGCTCAAATTGACTCAAAGCTTAAGAACTAAAGTCAGACTTTCCAACTTCCAATTATATCCACAGTGACAAGGTACAGTAGCTTCCAGCTGAACTACTGTCCTAGCATTACAATACGACCTTCTTTAAATCTTCAGCTAGGACAGGTTCACTCTGTACTTTACTCACCAATTACTCCAAGTATTTTTATCAGCACAGCCTTCATAAAGTGATAAAATACAGATTCACAGGCAGGTGGGGCTGGTACCTCACTGTAGCTATGCTTTGATGATAACTGGCATTTATGACTGGAGTTCATACATTAAATGCTTGTCAGCTCACATCCTTCTCTTCAGTTTTTGCCTGGTGGGTCAGACTCACCTTCACTACAAGTATGAGCATGTCTCACAAAATAGGCAGAGAGGGGCCAAACCTTAGGTGGGGTCATACTAATATATGTATTTATAGCTCTGATCATAAATAACATGTAGCAGGAAAACTGGACTAAGAAAGTAAAGTGTATTCATCTTAGCAACAACTCTTAAAGCAGCAGATATGACCACAGGTGCTTTCATTAAAAAGCACAAAGTTTCTATATACCCAGCATCAAATGGGAGAAACAGTTAACAACAACCTGGATAGGACCTATAGTCATCATGCACTGGTGGAGTCAAACAGCACTAAAACTCAAAGCAAATGACTGGTAATTACTGGACTCACACTCACCGGCCACTTTGTTAGGTACACCTGCTCAACTGCACGGTAACACATATGTAATCAGCCAATCACATGGCAGCAATCTAGTGCATTTAAGTATGTAGACATGGTCAAGACGACCTGCTGAAGTTCAAACTGAGCATCAGAATGGGGAAGGAAGGTGATTTAAGTGACTTTGAATGTGGTATGGTTGTTGGCACCAGACGGCCTGATCTACTGGGATTTTGGAATGGTCTCCACAGTCATCAGCTCTCAATCCAATAGAGCACCTTTGGGATGTGTTGGAATGGGCGATTCACATAATGGATGTACAGCCAACAAATCTGCAGCAACTGTGTGATACCATCATGTCAATATGGACCAAAATCTCCCCGAAGAATGTTTCCAGCACCTTGTTGAATCTATGTCATGAAGAATTAAGAATTTTCTGATGGCAAAAGAGAGTCCAACCTGGTACTGGCAAGGTGTACCTAATAAAGTGTCCAGTGACTGTAGATATACAATTGACACAGTTGACAGATCCCTGCACACCAGTTGGGAAGTTGAATTTGCAGAACCAACCTTTTGCTTTTGCTGTTTTTTTCCCCCCTGGTTTTAGTACCATTGAGCATCATCAACAATGAAATTAATGAGCTTTCACTTGCAAGGACCCCGACCCCAAATGCGAATGACAAACATTTATTGATAATGAAGCAACAAGCTAGGCCAGAGGCTGCGGTTTGGGGAAGGTCTCTTCACCGCTTATCCAACTCAGCGTCGCCGGGGGCTGAAGCCTATCTCAGTTCTCATTTTGTGAAAGGCGGGGTACACCCTGGACAGGTCGTCAGTCCATCGTGGAGCTAACACAAAGAGACAGACAAGAATTCACATTAACATTCACACCTACAGCCAATTTAGAATCACCAGCTGACCTAACTGTCATGGTCCCCTGGTCCTCCTGTGCTGGCTCGCCTCTGTTTCCTGTCTTCTCTCTCTTTTGTTCTTTCTCTCCCTCTCCTCTGTGTGTGTGTATGTTTGTTTGTGGTTGCCTCGCTCTTGTGTGTTAGGGGCGGGAGTTGCCCTGGGTTCCTGCCCTTTGGCTTTGCGCACCTGGAGGGAATGAGATCACCTGGGTCTAATCATCTGTTCTCCTGCCACTATTTAAGATGGCAGTTTGCTTGGAGTCTTCGCTGGATCGTTACACTGACCACAGTTAGTGAAGCTGGCTCGTTTTGCTGTTTTTCTGCTGTTTTTGCCGTTTGCTCTACTAACCTGTTGCGAGTTACGTACCCTGTGTTTCCTCTGCACAGAAGACCCGGTGATTGGAGATAAAGAGACTGCTTCTCGCGAGAGAGATTAAGGAAAAGGATCTAAGGATTTTCCTGGCTGTCTATCTTGAGCCTCTGAACTTTGTGTTTTTTGTAAATAAACTTGTGAACTTTTCGCCTGAGTCCTGCTATTGAGTCCAACCTGCCTGAGCGGCCATGACACTAACATTCATGTCTTTCGACTGTGAGTGCATATACCATCAAGGCAGACAGAGGGAATGCATGAATTGGAATCCCACAATCCTTCTGGATTCAGATTAGTTTATGATGATGAGTACATCAAGACAGTACATCTCCCTTTTTTTAAATTTCTGAAGATATGACATGAAATGCCCAATTTTGCCCTGTCTCACAAAGAATCGCTCCAAAAAAAATCTGTTAAATTGCATTAATTGTATCTTTTATATAGAGACTATGAGCACCCTATTGTATTGTAGTGTTTATGCGAAAAGTTACAGATTAATGGCAGATCCACATTAGGTTTTCTTACCAGACAGGTATGACAGTGATTATTATCTTCCTGTGTAACTTTCTGCAAAAAAACAAATAAGTATAGTTATATAAAATAAAAAAAAAATAAAAAAAAGTTAAACCATTGCTCAAATCGTTGCTTTAAAGGCATATAAATTAACTGTGGATTTAAACATTGTTTCTGATCTCTGGTAATAGGCATCTGAGTCTGCTCTGTTATTTGGAGCCAGTCAAACCACATCCAAAGTTCAGTGCTTTGTCCCCTACTAAAAACGTTTCGGTTCAGCATCAGTGAACAAAATAACTTGAAAGCCAAGCCACTGCTCATACTCAGTGTGAGATTTTATAAATTCAATATATGCCTTCAATTTGTAATATCCGCTCTGCTCCAAGGAAGAGAAGAGGAAAGGAAACATTAAAGCAACCCCCTGAGGTTTCCTACGAGGCACAAAGACACTTTAGATATTATTGCATTGTTTAATGCTTTCTTGAGGAACTATTTTTCATATCTTCTAAAGCAAACTGCAGCCTATACCTTTTAAATTCCCATATGAATACAAATTAGAAATTTGTCTGTTGCTATTTTATTAATTTGTGCTGTTTATTTTTTCATATATTGGCAACCACATCACCATTGAAAAGTTCAAATGTTTTACGGCTTAAAGTAATTTCCTGTATGAAACAATACTTGCTCTATTCAGTTTAGTGTAATCTGACATAAGAAATCAATCCAGAGGATAAAATTCTGCTTAGCACCAAGAATGTTTTCAAGAAAACACTGTGCTTCCATTACACCTGTATGTTTCAAATTTCACACAAGTAACAGCTCTCCTTTCTCTCTCTTCTTCCTCTCATCCCTCCTCTTCCCTCTATCTGTCATGTTAATGATCTTCCCATTTGGGGCTTCTGATATCCCAGCTCCTCTCAGAGGATCTTGCTTGGCAGAAATAGAGTTTAGAGCAGCAGAGCTGTTTCCTCATTGATTTTGGATCTGACCTTCCTGTAACCTCGAGTAAAACAATCGCCTGCATGCCCAGTGTCTCCCTGCAGCAGGAGGAGTCCAACAAAGCTTCAGTGGAGACAGTCAAACATAGAAACAGGCAATGAAAATAGGGGGGACTATCACACTTCCCTCCTGGTGGCAGTGAAAACACAAGGGAGACAAAGGGGTCACACAACATGAGTACAAATATCCGTTTCATCCCAGCACTGGTGGATCTCTGTAGTTATCATTCAAAAAATGTCAGCATAAATTAAGCAGATGAGGTTTTCTTCATTATATGGAGTCAAAAATGTCCTGTATTCTCCAAGGAAACCAATAAATTAAGCAGAGGTAGAAGAGGTGAGCCAGGAATTTCCCACTGTGTGTTGGCCTGAAAAGCAAGACTGTGCCAAACCAAAGATGACAGACAATTCAAGGGTCATTACTCTGTGATTAAATGCTGTATGTGCTAGAAGTCAAATCTGGAGGGGCGGAAGGGGGGATATTTGAAATATAAGTTCAGGAGTAGTACACAGACCTCTGTGCGACCAGTGATTACCATTAAGTTTCTTGAACATTAACCGTGACATGTCCTTTTTTTTCCTTGATTACCCCACTAATGAATAAAGGTGTTTGCTCACCTTTTCCATTATCGGCATGCACTTGGTTCACCTTTAAACACATCTGTTTCTAGGCTCTCTTGTTATCACGGTCCTTGACCGCAGCAGGGAGCTCGCCCCATAATAGAGATCACAGTGATGGATGAGCTGGAGTTTGGAGAGACCTCTGGAAAGAACTTTGGATCCTGCTTATGAAGTTTGACAGGAGTCCAAAAAGCCCTGGGGGGAGGCAGGAAAGGTGAAAACCTCAGACTGTAAGGTTATAATCAGGAGAGAGCTAACTGCTCATTTTCTCACTTTTTAGGGATTAAAAGCTGTACTCTGCCATCTATGACCTATGCTGTGATTGTCACTGAACTTACAGCAAACTGCACCACAAAAAATATGTTAAAACTATGTTTGGCATTTCTAATTTAACTAAAACACACACACATACACACGGGTGTGTCCCAATAGGAATTGCTTAAATGTAATAGCAAGGATTTTAGAGCATTCCTAAACTTCCTGTTGCTGAGGTGAGACTTTGTTTTCTCTCTTTTCTCTGTGTACACTTGTAGGTGAGGGTGTGTGTGACATTACTCTGGGCTCAGCACTAATGCTGCTGTTTGTGGGACAATAGCTGAGGCAGCTGTTCAGACGGGGTCAGTGGTGAACCAACAGATTTCTGCTCTTTACCCACAGAGATATTTCATCACAGTTATTAATGCACACTGTTATGTTTACCTACACTGCCACTTGCACTGTGACCTTAGACATATTTTTCACTCTTGAGGTCTATTTTTCTGTATTTTCCATGATAAACTACAGTAATTGTGGGTTGGACTCTGGGCACATAAAACTAAACAGTGCAGCTGTAGCAAGCATCAACCAGGACTGAAATTTGAAGCCAATATGGTGAAGTGCCAAAAACTTCAGTTCCTTGAATGGACACTTGAGATTGGCTTCAAAATGAATCAATCCCCATAGACTCCCATGCTAAAATGCCCAATTTTACAGCAGAAATAAACATGTTTACAGCCTGCTACAAAAAAATTTACCCTTCATACTACAGGAGATCTTCATCCTTTTAAACTTTATTAAAGCTTAATGTTGGGGGAATTACCACTTTGATTCTCAGTCTCACATGCTTCCATGTGGCTGGAGATGCTAGCTTTCTGCTATTCCTCATCACCACTAATTCAAGTCACAGAACTGGACCTCTGCATCATGCTTGTAATGTTGGTGCCTTTTGAATGCCTGCTCTGTAGACGCAGAAGGTCAGTGCTTGGATTTCCAGCTCAAATATTAAAGTATTAATAATAAATTGTTTTTAAAAAAGCTCCTTTGAATAAAAAGCAGATAACTTTCACAACAGTCTACAGTGTGCATGAACATTTCATTAACAAAAAAGAATAAATAATGAAACCCAAAGCATAATTAAAGCAAAACATGATTTTTATCTAGAAGAAAGCCTCATAACTATTTACCATACTGTAGTTTGTTCAGTGTGTTGTGCATACAGTGCTTAACAAATTTATTAGACCACCTGTCATAAAATGAGAAAGACCGTCCAGCATCACGAAGTGCTTTAGAGCAGCTGTGGCATAAACATTACATTGGGTGGTGGTCTAATAAATTTGTTAAGCACTGTATATAGCAGGTTACTCACTGCTGACAGTCTATGGTTTGTTACCCACACAGAGGCCATGCACTGTCTGAGAGACGCTAGTCAAATAAATACCTTTGTCAAACAAAAGTGAATTAAAAGTCAAAACATTTCTACTACCAGTTTGTCTCATGCTGAAGCTTGGCCAGCAACCTCTATCTTTTAAAGGAAGAGGCACCACCTTAGTGTCATTTCTCAAAGCACTGGGACACCCCTGCATTGTTTTCCAAAGTGAGGAAGGACAAATAACCTATAAAAGTCTACCTTAGGAGGCAGATAGGGTTGTCATATGGACCTCAAACCAGGAGACAAACAGCAGGTTGAGAGTTTTATTCCATTCTGGGACCTCGTTTAGCTATTTATTCACACTTTTTTTTGGATCATACCTTTTCTGTCACATTTTGATTATGTTTAAGTACTAAATTAAGTGTTTAGGTTCAGGCATTAAATCTAGTCAGACAGATTTAGAGAAAAAAATGTTGTTTGACTGTAGACTCATTGCATCTATTTCAGATGATAACTCCTCCTACTCCTAGATGACTCCTACTGAACTCAACTGGACCAACCTGCAGGTCGCAAATTTATGCTAAAAGGGTACAAAGTATGTTGAAATGTGAAGCTGGTCCTGACAGCTGTGGTAAGTTGTACAAGCAGGTTTTATTGCATTGAAATTGTGCTGGATTGCATTGTTATACATAATGCAATCCATATCCGTGGATATGTTATTCCATTTACTGTGTCTGACCCCCTAGATGACAGAAAAGTTCATTTACATTGTAGTAGGTCCATAGACGGATCTAAAATTGCTACATGCTATAGCTGAGCTCCACATTTATTGCTTCTCGTCTTCCATCTCAGTGTAATTTCTCTTTTTGTATGGTGCCTTGCTAAGGCTGTCAAAGGTCTGCAATGCGAAGCATTAGCGTCCTCACTTCTTAATTGCTTTTCTTTGTCAAAAAATAAAGAGATAGGAAATTGCTCAGTCTGCACATTTTAGATGCCTTTAATTCCTTTTGCCTCTCTGCTGTTAGTTTTGCTGCACATGCAGCACACTGTCATTACTTCTTTGGAACAATAAAAATGTGAGACACACCACCACATACTCAGCCTGTGACTGAGACAGCAAGTAACTATCAACAGGCAGAAATAACCACCACCTCCTACACATAAAAGGACTTGTCATGGAGTTGGAAGGTGGGGGTTAAAATTCAAACAAGACATTCCAGGACTGTATCAAGGTCCAGGACTTGGCTGTAATAAGCATGGAGGGAGGGGTGGGACCTCTACATTGAGATGTTCTTACCGAAGGCATGCTGAATGTAAATGTGTATCCTCAGCCTTACATAATGACATTGCTGTGGTTAATGGTGTCATGGGTGTTCATGTCATAACTGAGTCATATCTCATACAGGCTGTGTCAGTTGATCAATTAAGAGTGCGCTGAGAAAGTAGGTTAATATATGTTTTTGTCTAAGAGAAGAATAAATTTAGTTGCTTTGTTCAACCTTTGCTCTTTCCTCCAGTAGATATCATGACCTAGTGCTCTATTATCATTCCAACTGTTTCTTGGCACTTTGTGCATCTGCAAAATTGGCTGTTTGGAGCAATGAAATGTTGGAGAACCTCGCTGCAGATGGAAGAAGTGTGCTTTTTAATGTTCATGTGTGTGAAGGATGTATTTCACCTAAACTGTGACTTTCCCCCTAAACCCAACTACATGGTTTTAGTGCCTAAATCTCACCAAACAGCATAAAAAAAAGGCAAAGTTAACAACAAAAGCAAAATGAAAATGTAAGGAGTTGTCCAAGACAGAACTAAACTCATGTAGGTTTTTGTCCGTCCTCATGTTGGAAATAAGTGCTAAAGATGTGTTGGAAAATGTGCCAGTATGTGACAAGCTGGTGCCTGTTGTCTTGATAATAGAACTAGGTGAAAAGTCAAGGGATCACTAAAGATGTCAAAAGTCATCCTGATGTAAGCCTGAAAATTTAAACAAGAAAATGAAAATATCTTCTTTATGGTGGAAAAGTCCAAATGTCACCAAAGGATTTATCCTCTCTCTGAGGCATGGATGTCTGTTAATGCCAATCCATCCAACAATGAGAGATTTTTCAATCGGGATCTAAGTAGAATGGGCATGGATTGCTCCCTAAAGCCATTATTAGCATAACCAAAGATACAGATGGGTGACAAATTAAAAGAAAAACCACCATAAACTCTCTTAGTAAAGTTTTTGGTATTATGTGCTGCCAGAACAGCTTTAGTGGATCTTGGCATTGATTTTACAAGTTTCTGCAATTCTACTGGACTCTACCTAACAGGCCAAAATCTCCCATAGGTGTTCATGAATGGGTTGCGATCTGGTGAATTTGAATCACTTTTGTTCTTATCAAATCATTTAGTGATCCCTTCTGCCCTGTGGATGGCACTCATCCTTGAGGAGACCACTCACGATAAAAATGGTTCATCATAGGACAATACTTTGGATTGATTTGCAGTGACCGGCCTCTTGAAGGGGACAAGCAGACCAAAACCATCCCAGCAGAATGCCCTACAGCATAAAGGAGCCAATGGATCTGCTTATAGGGGTCAAGGCTTTGTTTTTTTTTTTGTTTGTTTTTTTTCAAAAAATTTGTCTGTAAATGTCACGGTTTGCAAAATGAGGACCAAATGCAGGTGGATATAACAACAAAGAAACCTTTATTGAGGCCAATAAGAGAGAATCCAAAAATAGAAAAGTCCATGGAATAACAAGACAAAGGAAGTAAAACTAGATACAAAGCACAAGAGTCAAAAGACTATTAAAATAAAACAAAGTAATTAAAACTCAGAGACATGACCCTAAATCACCTAAACTTGACACAGAAGGAGAAAAGAGGAAAGGCTAAGAAAATAACAAAAGACTATATAAAATAAACCGTAAGCAAAATACTAACTGAAATAACCATTACCCAAAACAAAGAACTAAGACTCAAGATACTTAGGAATGTGAAAATCAAAATAAACAATAATCAAACTAAGAACCAAATGGAACATTAAAGAATTCAAAGTCCATAAACTGAAAAACCCTGGGTCCAAAACCCAGGACCATGACAGTAAAATGTGCTGAGAAGCTTTAGACAGACAGGGGTGCACAGTTTAAAGTAAGCAGATCATTCTTGGTCGCATTTTATTTGGTTTCAATATCTCAAATGTTCAAGTTCATTTTTGGCTTCATTTACTTTTTTATCTTATCTCTCCTGGGACTTGGAACCTTGTTTAAGACTCAGGTGTTTCTGTCCAAAAGTAGATAAAGGCAATATGCTTTCAGAGCCAAAGATAACTGGCAGAAGCCAAGCCTCTGCAAGTCAGCTGTGTCATTGGCTTAAAGTGCTTTACTGTAAATCATTGATTAAACGAATAAGCTGTAGCTGAACAGTATTTATTTCTGCACAGTACTGTGACATCTGATTTTATTGGAGGTGACACACACACATGCACTCGTACAGGAGTCATACCCGCAGAAGGCAAAGTTTACCAGGTTATATTTAGAGAAGCGAGTTCTGTAGATTTTTTAGACGTCAAGCAAATAAACCTCAGTTGGTTTACCCAAACTGGACCTCCCTGTCTGATGAATGAACCTGCGCAGAAAGTGCCAGCTCTTAAATTGGAGCCCTTTCAGAAGTAGTTGCACTCATAATCAAGGCATAACAGCAGAGGATTATAGATGATTTAGTAATAAGACTCATATCCACAGGTCAAGCCTCCTTTTCTCCTCCAGATTCACAAACAAATCTTTCAGATAGATGCACTGGACATGACACAGATAACCAAATCCTCTTGTGGAAATGCTATGTTTCTGAATAAAACCCAGCTGTCGCCTCAGTTAAAACTTTCTCATCCTTTGCCATCAGTGTTAGACTTCAAATCTGTTTAGTTCATCCATCATCTCTTTCCCTTTGCTATTTCAATGTGCTAGTCACCCCACCCTCTTGCTTCCTGCTACCCTATTCTTTTTTCCACCCCTCCCTTACCCCAGTCTGTTTTTTCCTCTCTTCTGGCTTGCCATCCCCCCTCTTTTTTGCCCAGTCTGCTATTTGTCTTCTTTTCCACCCTCTCCCCCCTAGTGCCTCTCTCCAGGACCATTGCAGCCCTATCACCTAACGCTAATGAGGATTTTAATCATTTATACGAAGGAAGAGAGGGATTACACCCTGCAGCATGAGATACTGCGTCTGCAGAAAGAAGAGAAATGCAGAAGATAGAAACCTGCTACACACTCATTTGCAGAGGAATCATTTAGCTACACCCTGTTTATGACAGTACTTTTGACACTTCACCTACAAAGGGAGAAAAAGTTATTTATCTTCCCATCTATCAGAAACAAATGCAATCTGTAGCTAACTTGCATACTGGATTGTGACATACAGTTCTGTCAGTCCCTTTACCTTAACAAAGTGGCCAGCAAAATGAGATGACCTGAGGGTATGATGGGAGATAACTTTTAAATGAACAGATGTCTGAGTAGAAGCGATATACTGCCACCCAATTTGGCTTAGCTGGGCCAGGCCTGCAGTTTTTACACATGATACTGTGTCCGTAGGCTTGGGTCCAAGGAGAGATTCCAGGCCCAGACCCCATAGATCCACAGCCAGAGTGGGTCTAGTGGTCCCTGGGCTCTTATAAAATTAAAAGTAGCTGGAATGTGAATGCTTTGCAGAGAGAAAGAGCTGCATCTATGCAGTGGCTCAGCTGGGACTAGGCTGGTGGGGAACACCTGTCTCTTGACTGGACTGGCCCACAATCTCTGAGCCTACATCGTAAACAAAATTTTCAGCGTGTAGTTGTGTGTTTGCATGTGCTCACTTAAACAGAATTAAATGATACCCAAGAAAAATAACATCTGTTTAGGCTCATAAAATCTGCTCTTGTTTCTGATTTTTGGATCATTTTGGAGTGCAGGATTAAGTTAGTCAAATGTTTTTCAGAGTGAGGGATGTTTCATTTCCAGTGCAATGACCTTCCAGCAGTAGTGGAAGGGAATTAGGTACTTTTAAGTTTTGTAACTGACTAAGATTTAAAGCATTTATAATACTTGACTTATAATTCACTGTATTCAATTCAGTGTATGTAACTAGCTATTATCCATGAACCTTCTATATTTATTTCATCTGTATCTTTTGCTAATATGTATAATGCTAATATTTTTACTTTATACTGCAATAATCAATATTTTTTGTTGTTGTTTTTTTATGCTTACCCATTTTACTGCATTTCTCTTTTTATTTGTGTCTTTCTCTCTCTCTCTCTAGCAGACTCTTTGGTGTACAGTGAGTTCTAAAAACGTTTTACCATTTTGAACAGGAGTGAGGGATTTCAAACTGAATTCACGTTTTTATACCCAAATTTGAGCCGCATACTGGACTTCTCTGAGAAGTCATTCAACATTCAACAACAAAAACTAATTTTTCTGTTCAGGAAAGCATGGAAATAGCTGTAATTTGGCATTTTAATCAAAAAATAATAATGCACGTCACTATTTTCTTCTGCTTTTTTGTAAAACAGTAAATTCGAAAATTCATGGAGAACAACAATAATTATACTTTAGCATTAAAAACATCATTTTGATTAAAGCGCTTGCACATACTGGTGGATTAACCATTACAGAAACATAAAAAATGATTTTGATAATTGCCATAAACCTTACAATGGGTGGTGGTCTAATAAATTTGTTAAACACCATATATATATATATATATATATATATATATATACAGAGAGAGAGAGACAGAGAGAGGGCTGGCGTTTAGATCAAGTAATCTGTGGCTGAGCTTGACTTTGAGCTCTGCCTGCACTAATGCTATGCTCGATTTTAAAGCTGCAATAATCAATAATACAACGTAAGACAAATAAAAGAGATTAACATTCCACTCTGTAGTTTGTCTTAGTGTAATTTGGCTCATTGATTTGTCACCACTCTTATAACTCTAGCAGGTAGCTGCTCTTAGCCAAAATAACGCAAACAAAGACATATACACACACAGTCACCAAACAGCAGGGAGAAAAAATTTAGCTACCAGCACGTGAACACAGTGGAGCATTTAGCAGATTAAGAGCTAGCTGTTTCCCTCACTTGGTAGAGGGGAGGACAAAGCTAAGGAAAAGTAAATATTGGGCTTACATTTGCCACCAGATGGCTAGTCACATGGCTCCAAAGACAAGCCAATGCTTAAGTGATAATGTGTCAGTGCTCTGGTACCATTATTTAAACTGCCCCCATGTGGTCAAACAACTCAATTAATGCATATTCACAGCTAGATTCACTAAAAAAGGTCTAAATAATTTATCCTTCACTTTCTATTATGAAATTTTAGTAATAGTCAAACAGATTCTGTACACTAATATTCCTGGAAGCCAAAAAGACTCAACCTTATTGGCTACAACACAGCTACAACACATTTTCCACTGCTGTTGGGAGTGCCTCTGCCCCACAGCAATAATCATTGATTCCTGCGTTATTGGTTTTACTACTTGAGGGCACAACATTACTTATTAACTTCTAACAAATAGTGACATCTGGACACTGCAAAATGGCCCCACATGGCAACCCAAGTAATGATTTAAAGTTGTAACCAGGGCAGAAAATATTTAAAGCTGCGTTTATGTCTGTTTTTCATGGCGGGAGGGTGTTGTGTTTATTATGTCACATTCTTTCACACCAAGTGAAAAGGCAGGAGTTTGGGAGTCCTTGCATCCATTCAGTGAGGCATTACCATGTTCTTTGATGGACTTCATTGGGCCCAAAGGAGAACGACGTAACCGTGTTTATTTAAATGCACAGCTTTGTGGGCCCTTAAATGCTGCTCTGTCTTCATTCCTCAGTCACTGTGCCTCCATTCACAGCAAAAAACAAAAACCTTTGACCCCTTTTGTCTGCTTCATTTGTTGCTCCATTTGATTGCAATCTTTGGGCTTCATAGATTTCTCAATTTAACAATTTTCCAGTAAAATGAGGTCATTTCTCTTTAGACCTGCATTTGGCTTTCCTGGCTGGGTTTGAGTGCCATTCTGGTGGGAATCTGCACCTAAAAACCTCTTTTTGCTGTGATGTTCCGATGGGAATGCTTGCCCGAGTGACACTGGCATAATAGATTTGAGTCTTTCGGCTTTCTCCCCTCAGCTTGTTACAATTAAAACTGTAAGCAAAGACACATAACGGATTCCCAGCCAGGCAGTCACTGGGTCTGGACAGTTGTTCCTATTTCAAATAATAGCAGGATTAACTAATTCAGAATGAGCCATTATTTGAGCTAATATCAAGCCCTTCCTCAATACAGTGCAGGCTTGACAGGTCAATCTCTCTGCACTCTGCAAGATTATAATATTTCAACTCACAAAAGAGGTTTTAAACTTAATGTTATAATTCAGCCCTCTACTTACTCTTTTTTTTTTTGGCTAATTTTGAACTCTCAGTCAAACCACTTTTGGGTGATTCATGGGTCCCCTTTTAAAACGATGTCATTAAATGCAAAACTTGAAGAAGGCAATTTGATATAAAGTTTTAATGCCGTTAAGTCGAAACATTTATCAGTTTAAACCCTCTTTAATCATGTGCACTCTGATGGTCCTATTCAGGTGAAAAGAACCACTGGTGCTTTAAATTGTTGTCAGTACCATGCAGTTAATGCATTTGTGTGTAGCTTTGAATGCTTTTATGTATCTGGGCTGAGCTGGCTCTGTTAGTGTCAGTTTATGGGCAGCTTTACGAGCTAGTTGCAGCTCTGCTCTCAGAGAATGATGGAGAGGCCTTGAACGGTGCCATTGACTGGGCTAACTGCAGTTCGTCTACAGCCAGCTAAAATCAACACCAGTATTATACGCTTTAGTGAAAGACCTGCTAGTAAAACACTTTGCCGAGAAAGACTGTTGTGGGCAGTCCCTTTGCGATTTCCTTCTCTCTGCATCAGCGATACTGTCAGCAAAAAATACATCCACTCTGAAGCAATATCTATTGTTATAGAATATACAAACAATGACAGCAGAGAATATGACCAACACCCTGTTTTAATGACCAGTGCATCTAACAACCTTGCACTAATTTTGGGTTTTGGAAGAAAATATGACCTCCTCCTAACCGCCTTAAATTGTGACCCACCACAGAGCGGGTGTAAAAAAGGCTGAGGCAGAGACAGACAGGGAAGTGTGGTAATATGAGGTGTTTTATGATACCGCCAGGGATAGCCTGATAATCGTGAAATACTGTAGCAGTGCTGGGGCCAGAAATTCAGCCTTCAAGAGCCCGGGCACTGTTTCTCTTAACAGGATCATAAATTAGTTTCAAACTGAGGGCCACACAAGACAAGGACCCAAACTGAGATTATGGCTTCTAACTTTCAACCATGGTGCAACTTGCCAGGCTACTGCAAAAAAACATGGTAGGTTGAGGGCTGACCAGTGCTGGAAGACTCTTTAAAATGCTTTAGCATTAGCTAATTAAATAACTAAGGTACACTTAATTAGGAGAATAACAGGTGTGTGCAATGACTCGGTTTTGTTTGTTTTTAAAACCATAAGACACATTTGATGTCTCCCAATAAGGGTGAAAAGCAGCCTTCCCAAACAAGACCTGGCTGGGCTGAGAGTGTGTCTGTGCACGTTTCTGTGTGTGTGTGTGTGTTAAACAAGAGAGACAGAGGGGGGCAGCTTTAGAAAACCAGGGGCTCATAAAATGAGCAGGATTTATATGGAGTGAACAGTTTGTCCAAGAACCACTTCTGAGTTATGTGTCCAACAGAGACTTGTCCTCAGACACAGAGCAGGGAGGAGCACTAATGAAATTCAGTAATCTAGTCTGTGTTCAGCTTATGCAGTTCTCAGGCAGGGCCTCCTGGTGGCAACAGGCATTCATTTGCAAAAACCTATAATTATTAACTGCTGATTTAAAGTTACAATAAAAAACATGTCTGTATATATATTATATATATTTCACTAAGAACCTGAACCTGAATAAAGTGATTATGTAAATAAAACTCTGCTTTTAAATTTCACTGTATTAACAAAAAAACTTGACATACCAGTAACGTCTTACCATTGATTTTGGAAATTCGTGAAAATATACATGTTCAATTTAATACACAGTATTTGTGTAAACATCATAGCTCACCTTCCTCTGTCTCGCCCTGTGGAAAGTACTTGCTGAGGTGTGAAGGTTAGGGTTTTCCCTCTCTTTCAAGCACATGCTAGGATAATCTTTAATGATAATAATCAAGTAAAGAAAATGATTAACTTTCAACTAAGCAGTTAACCATTGTCAGTACTTAATATCTGTGATGATTAACTGTTGTTGTAGAGTCTTTCCATGAAAATGCTGTTGGAGTTTACTCTAAAACCATCCCTGTCTTTAAAAGCTGGACGTCAGTACAAAAGTACTCGTTCTTGAATAACCTAAGGAATCTAAGAATGTGCAGAAATTCATTAGCTACTGGAAACAATGGCCTTCTTAGTGGACCCAGCTGGCTTCCAAAGTAGTTGCAATGTCCCAAGGTCCTCCTTCCAGCTCACCTTTAAAGCTGGATTAAAGGTGAGCTCACAAAAAGTAGAGCCTTGGCATTAAAAGGAGCCAGATGAGGTGGTCTAGAATTTGACTAGGATGCTAGACCTGGACACCTCCCCAGGCAGGCTGGAGAGATGTAGTTTCTCACCTGGCTGGGGGAATGCCTCGGTATACTCCTGGAAGAGCTGGAGGTGGTGGTGGCAGGAGAGAGGGAGTCTCTGCTGAGACTGCTGCTCCCAGGACTCAGATAAGCTGCAATATATGGATGGATGTTTTTTTCTTAATGTTTTAATTTTATTTTGTTTAAACAAGCCAACTGAATGAAACCCAATTTCAAAAATCTCTGGCTCTAATAGACTCATTCACAAAGCATCAGCTTCTCTCATTAAAATATTAATCAATAACTTTTTCCCCACAAGCCATCACAATGTCATTAGCTAAATCCACTTATACTGATTATGATTCAAGAGAATTATGTCTAGGGTTTGTCTGACTTGACTGACATGTCTGGTTGAGAATGGCTGAAAAGCTGAAACTAAGAGGCAGGCCAGGAAGGTCATTCACAATTCACAATCAATTCATATGCACATTCTTCATGAGCACCTTTGGTGTTTATTTAAACGGTTTTCAGTTCCTTATAATTATTGCTTATTCTTTAGTTAATTGTACTAAGAGACCATCAAGAGATTTCAATATTAATTTTTCTCAGTGATTGTATATTTTCTTAATGGTTTTTCTTTTATTACCCAAATTTATTAAATGCTTCAAGTTTCACTCAGCAACTTCACCCATGGACTAAATATTAAAGATAGACATAGCCACAGTGATGTCACCCAGTGGTTGGTGGACTCCTGTTTCAAACTCTCGAGTTTGCCATGTTTATTGACGCCATCCTTTTATTTTTTCCCAGTCCATCCATCCATCCATTTTCTGCCGGCTATTCGGGTCCAGGTCACTGGGACAGCAGTCTAAACAGAGATGCCCATACCTCCCTCTCCCCAGCTGAGGTATTCCCAAGATAGCAGAGAGACATAATCTCCCCAGCGTGTCTCCCCAGGGTCTCCTCCCAGTTGGACATGCCCAAAACATCTCACCTAGGAGACATGCAGGAGGCATCCAAGTCAGATGCCTGAACCACCTCAACTTGCTCCTTTGTTTGTTTCTTTACACTCAATCACAAGACTTCAATCCATTACTGATAGTGTTCCATTGTGTGTTTTTCTATCCAGGTAGGCTTTTACTGCACTGGCAGTGTGCTTGGGATCATTGAAAAAAATAAAAATGAAGCCGTTGCCAATCAGACGCTTTCCAGATGGTATTTCTGGAAAGCGTCTGACTGCACCTTTCTGCATTCTTAATTCCATCAATTTTGAGAAGATCCCCAACACCACTGGCTGAAATGCAGCTCCAAACCGTGACAGAGCCTCCACCATGTTTTACAGATGGCTGTAGACACTCACTGTTGTACCTCTCTCCTGACCTCCTCCGTACATATAGATTTGAACTAGAAATTCCAAATTTGGATTCATCACTCCATAAGATCTGTTGCCACTGATTTTCAGGCCAGTTCTTGTGTAATTTGGCATACCTCAGCCCTTTCTCCCTGTTTCCCTTACTTAAGAACAGCTTCTTGACAGCCACCCTTCCACTGAGACCACTTCTGATAAGGCTTCAGTGAACAGTAGATGAATTGAAGGGTCAGATGCATCTTTCAGGTCCTGTGTCAGATCTTTCCTGGATTTTTTACTGTTTCTTAAGGACATGAATTTCAGATACTGTTCATCTGCTGTAGATAGTTTTTTTTTAGGCCTCCCACTTCTTCCACTTGTTCAGTTTCCTCAAATTTTTTAAGGACACATAGCACACCATGCTGAGATATGCCAAGTTTTTGACTAATAACTCTTTGGAAATTGCCTTGTTGGTGCAAAAATATTTTATGCCCATCAAACTGTTACTGTTGCCATTTTTTGTAGATTCAACTAAAGAAATGGGAACAAATTATGTGTTTTTGTGACAGGCTGCTAGTAAGAAAGTGCCTAAAGTTACAATTTGAAATTGGTTCTTTGCTAAGGTGTCTGTTATGTGTAGACACAACACTGGTTCATCCCTTGGGTTAGGTGACCTTTTTATGCTTGAATGATTCATAGGTCAGTGTTAAGTGGCTTAAACAAAAAATATTCCTCTGAAAATGGCCAGGTACAAGGACTGGACTGAAAACGAGTGAAAAAGCAGCTAATGCTCAAGGCCACTTTAAAAATTACAAGAAAGTCTGGCTTGTTTGAAGCAAAATATAAAGAAATGCGGGGCGGCTTAAGACTTTTGCACAGTACTGTGCATCCATCTTTTATATGCAGTCTATGGCTTCACCACACTTCTCATATTTATAATGTGCTGACCCCACCAAGAAAAGATGGTGTCAACCATAAAGCCAGCCTGCAGGCTTCAGTTCAGCTACAGGGCACATCATGTGATGTCACCGCCTATTAGGTCCATCTTTATATAGTCTGTTGTTTCTTTTTGTATTTGTAAAATCATGCGCAAGTTCATTTGCGTATTTTCTTATTTCATGTTAATCACTTGTGCATTTGTCTAATAATACCTGAAATCTTTCCAGAGTGACTGCAGTGTGCATTTTTGATATTTGATTGTTCAGGGGAAACTCCTGGGAGCATTGAGGTCATAGTGTGAATCATTGGTTCATCTATGCTACAGTACCATGCTACCATGAGCATGCAGCTGTCATAGTCCAGCTGAACTTTGACTTGATGTGTCAAATCAGCTACACATATCCAACTGGTCTCAGTCACCACTCATTCCTATAAAAAAATGCAATCAGATCATTATAAATTAACACTGGAATGGATTTATAAATATGAATGAACATAAAACTAATAGCATGAAATGTGCAGTAGAACAGTGGACAGGCCTGACTTAGACAGATAGTGGATGAGTGGTGAGCAGGGTTCATGACAGTTAGGTGGAGCAGGTCACAGGGAGGTCAGTGGGACTAGCTTGGTGGTCTGCAGATGCGGAGGGTGACAGTTAAGACCTGGGATCTCTGAGGCTCAGGCAAAGTGCTGAGGTTATCGCAGTCACCATCGCACACTTCCCAGGTTCTGGTGACATGTTATGGCTATCACTGACAGCAGCTTTAAAGCGAGTTACATCAAATAAAGTGCTCCAGCCATGTGTGTAAAAGCCCTTTGCTGCAACATATGAGCCAAATTAAACCTCTGCTTGGTTTATTTTCTGCCTGAGAGGCTCTGTTATTTTTTTAATGCTTTAGCAAAGGTTACCAGAATGATATGGTTTGGAAGAAGTAAATGAAATCTGATCAAAATTTATGTGACTTTGACCAAACTTTGGCTGCACTTTAGCCGATTTTAATTTAAAATTGGTGTGCACACATTCAAATGCACACACACACACATCAGCTAAAGCAGATCCAAGACGTTTGTTCCTGCTTTTTGAAATCCTTGGGACTTTTTAAAGTTGTTTCCCGAGTAAGAATGAGTCATTGGCCTCACAATGGGCCACAGTGACAGCCCGTCCTCCACAGAGCCCTGATAGCAGGAGAATGCCACTCTGGGAGGGTTTAGTCACTTTATATTCTCTCCACACCGAGGTCCTAACCCCCCTGTGTCGGCCCCCTCACCCCTCACCTCTTGTCTCCTCTAATGTGGCTTTATTGACTGTGACACACTGAGCATGGAGACGATGACCAAACAATTAAAAGTGCCCCCAAAGGAAGGGCCATTAGAGTCCCAAACTATTCTACAGGCTTTGTGTGCATGAGCTTGTGTGCGTATGTGCACGATTTGTGCATGCTCCAAAGTGTGACAATACACGAGCAACAGTGGGCAAGTGAGATGGGGTAAAATACCTCTCACTGCACACACACACACACCCCCTACCCCCACCCCCCACCCCCCATCAGTCCTTGAATCTGAAAGAGTTTTTAGCCTTTAAATCTATACCAATGCCACCAGAGACAACAGACACCAGAAACACATTTCTCATTTTGGTTTGGGGTGGCAGTGGCTCAGGAGGTAGAGCGGGTCGTCTGATTACTGGAGGGCTGGCAGTGCGAATCCCGCTCCATGCCAGCCATTCTGCTGTTGTGTCCTTGGGCAACACACTTTACCCACCTTGCCCCCAGTGCCCCCAACACTGGTGTATGAATGTGAATGAATGTTTGGTGGTGGTTGGAGAGGCCGTGGGCGTGGATTGGCAACCATGTTTCCATCAGTCTACCCCAGGGCAGCTGTGGCTACGAATGTAGCTTACCACCACCAGTGTGAGATTGTGGAGTGAATGAATAATGGATTTAATGTAAAGCGCTTTGGGTGTCTTGAAAAGTGCTATAAAAATCTAATCATCTAATTATCATTATTATTATAAACTATCAGAAGGATCATATGATTACATCGTGCTGATAACAGTAACTCTACCCTTAACTCTTTAAACCATGAGTTTCATATCATTCTTTCCCAAGATTACTTTTCGACACATTCGATCGCACATCTAAGTCTCCACAAACTGGGTTATCAGTGAAATCGAGCTCACTAAAACTTGGCAAACATCTCAGAGATCAACTGGATTATGAAGAATTTCAGTCTGGGGTGTATTCAGCTGCCACATAAAGCTTGCTCTCTGCAGAGATAGATCTCTAATGAAGTGAGGGAAAACAATGGCAAGTGACTAAAGAAACGCACATGCATACATACAAATATTACTGCAGGGTGCTTCTGACTGGCTTTGAGGGCTCTAATTTTGTCTCTCTGTCGTTTTAAATTCTAGCTCTGGCTCTGTCCTGTCTGTAGCATTTATATGTGAACCCCCATAATGAGGCTGCTAATGGTGTGTGTGACCTCTGACCTGTTGTTTCTGTTAGGGTCTTCGCAGGACTACAGGCCAGCCACATAATCGCTTCCATGTACTACTCAGAGCCCATCCAAATGTGACTTTTAGCCCTGGCAGAGAGTTAAAAGTTAATTTTGTGAAATTCAGCTAATGCCCGCCTGTCACTTGTCGTCAGGTTTGATTATGTTCGTGAGCTCTTGTTTGTCTTCCTTTATTAGTTTACAGCGCGATGAAATGATCTGTGTTTCATTATGACCTCCTGGAAACAATCCTGTCGACAATTTAGGCACCCACGCACAAACACACACACTCTTATTCAGAACCACTGTCCAAACAATATTTAAATGGACAAAAATGAAAGAAGGTAAAAGATGATATTAGATATTTTAAACAAGAAGATTTTCAGTACCCTTTTCTGATTTATCCTGTGACTGGCATTTAGAAACTCCATCAAAGACCTTAAAAATCATCTGGCAGGAATATGTTTAAACATCTTACCTATTAAAGCCTGTTTTTTCATTGGTTGCCATCTGTGCAATAAATTCTTAAACCAACATTGGTGCATCCAGATATATCAGTAAATTTCATCCACGTTAAACGTTTGCCAGACCCCCCCATGCTGAGACAATTTCATTACCGTTACAGATGACATCATCAAAACAACTGGCTCTTTTATCTTAGTCAGGAACAGTATCAATTGGATTTGCTGCCCTTAAAGAAAATTGGAAGAACATGAGCCTGAAACAGAGTGAAGCTTTGAGAGGCATGGTGCTAACAGGTATGAAGAATTCCTTTTTCCTGTGTGTGTGTTTTTATTCACAGAGGAAATCATTAACTTATGAAAACATTATGCTCCTTAGCAAGAGTTCACCTTGACATTTACAGGTGATACACCTCTATGATGTCTGAAGTCAGCAAGAGACCAGTTTTCTTTTGTTGATTATCAAAGTTGTGAACTAAAACTTTTCCAGATATTTTACGCTAAATATTCTTGATGTTAAAGATCTACCCAGTGAGATGCAATACAGCTGTCACGCCCCCCCCAAAAAACAAAAAAAAAACCCCAGTAAGACAATATGTATGTACAGAAAGTACACTGTTTCTGCACACAAATGATTAGAGAAGCTTTTATGTTACGTTATGTTATGTTTTATGTTGTATCACCTTACTGCAGTTCCTCAACAGACTTTCTTCAGTGTATTTCAGTCACTAATTTTTGACCTATAACTGTCACTGCTCTTATTTATGTTGTGTCCAGACACAGCAAAGCCACTTTACGTTATCTGCCCAGCATGAAATGACAGATAAAGTTGAAACTAGATGATGAACATGGCATTGGGAACCCTCAGGCATTGTTGGTTGCAAGACCAAGGAGACTAAGCCTAGTACTAATGTTCACCAAGTTAATGTTAATGTTACACTCAAAATTAGCAAAATTTCTGCCAACAGTCTGGCTAAATAATCTTTATATGATTACACCGCCCTGCATAAAAAAAATATAATTTTTGCTGATTTCCAGAAAATAGTTGATATCACCTAATTCAATGATGCTGAGTTCAAAAATACCAATAAAAATATTCAATCATGTACAGTTTTGTCATGAAATGTGAATCAATTTTTTTCACATATGGTCCATTTGTGGTCATTGTATTTCAGCTTCTCCAACACAATTTGAATATTTTCATAGGTTTTTTTTAACTGGACAAAATGACCAATTAGCACAGATGCAAAGTAATTGTCATTATGCAGTAGTACACATTTTAGGCTGGCTTTTGAGCTGTCAATGAACAGCCGCCATTCATCTGCATTGTACTCACAACCCATTGCACCCAAAAGACCTTCAACATCAACACAACAGACAAAGTCATCATCCATTTCACAGAATGGAATAAGATCCTTCTCACGATGCCTATAAAAAGAAAATCTGGTTCCTGGAGCCAGGAGGTTTTTCTCACTGAGCCCAAATGCAAGCAACTCAGCGGCTTCCTTTGGCAGATCCAAATCTCGTACTAAGTCATTTAACTCTGGCTGAGTGAATAACTGGGGGACAGATGATCTACTAGAAGATGGATCTTCAAAGGCCTCATCACTACAATGTTGTGCATCTGGAGACAAAACATCATCAAACTCTTCTCTCTCATCAACTCAGCCAGTAAAAATGGGAGGTGGTATTTCA
>VUQI01039532.1:0-20509 GCA_015106735.1 Paratilapia polleni | reverse complement strand
AAATGGGAGGTGGTATTTCATCTGAATGTGGTGCAGGTCTCACTGCTGATGGCAGGTTAGGGGAACTGATAGATGATTTAGTTTTGGAACAGAAATATTGACTAAATAGAGGTAGCAGTCATCAAAGTGATTCTGTGGCTCCCTCCATACCACTGGAATACCAAATCCCAAGCTCTTTCTCTTTCCCTTAGTCCATGCTCGGAGGTTTTCAACACACACCCGGCAAACTGAATGAGGTGCCCATGGTTTGTCTTGGTTGCCCAGCTTCATACCAACGTAAAGTATGCCTTTTTCTCAAAATCTGTTATGTCGCCTTTTGGATGTAGTGAAGCATCCACAGATATAGCAAAAAGCATCTGGATCATATTTACAATTACCACTTGTGAAAAAATGTGACGGAATGGAGCAAAATGGATATTATTTTTGAAATCAGCAACCCAAAATTAGTAAAGAACAAGTGTTAGATTTCATGCAGCAAATATAATGCAGGGTGGTGTTATATATAAGTAGTGTGTTTATGCTTGCTTCACTTGCCCCCAAATAGCTAATAAGCACATGCAGATGTAAAACAGTGCTAGTTTTAATTTTTAACATCAATGCACTTACTAGTAGTGATATTGATGCTAGCACAGTAAAGCTGTTGACAGGTTCATCACAGCCTGTACAAACATGAATAGCTGTTAACAATGACAAGCTAACTGGGATAATTAAAAACCGCATTAAGAAAATTATAGACCTCTTGTGGACAGAAAGATTTTAACACACAGCTAACCTGTTAGCAACCAACTTCCTTGTTATACATTTAGCAGCTAATTCCCGCCAGTGCAGTACTTACTGTACTTTTAACTCCTGTTTCTGCAGCTACTGAGCTAATTGAATCTTTACACAATTAGAAATTCAGCTTTAGTGTGCTGCAACCTCCCAGATAAAAGGCACTTATTATTAATAGCACTCATGTCCTAAAATGATGTTAGCTGGTCAGTGTGTATTTAGCATGCTAAGCTCACGAAAAATCCACTCATTGCAACAGGACTTAAGGTCTTGTTCATTTTTATTAGTGCCAAAGTTTTACTTCTGCCCCCATCTTTGCTATTGTAGAATTCTTCCATAGATTTCTATTCAGGATTTGCTTTGAGTGTCATGTCTCATTGCCTCTCCCGCAAAGTCAGGACAGCTTCTGGTCGGACATTTGTGGCTCCTCTTTGAACCTATAGGAAAAGTGATAGAGGTATTTTTTAATATCTACTTTTTCATCATTATCTTGGATGTGGTGATTATATTCTGTAGAACAGATGCAATTTAGTTTTTAGGTGCCTAATATGCTGAAGAAACAGGCTCAAGTATAATTCATCATAAATATTTAAATCACTACTTTGACTAATAAATAAATATGTTCAAATACAAATACAGTTAAAACCTAATTTAGAGTTACCCACTACTACCATCTACTGGATAATGATGTGGTATGTCTCAGCCACCTGCACATGTCTGCATTAAAGAAGGATGACCTTCTTGGGTTTCAAATGTTGGAGCCATAATCAGCACTAAACAAGAAATGAAAACCCTAAAAATGCAGCAGAAACTGAGGAAATTCAGCTGACGTGACAGCAAAAACTCCCAATTAAATTCTCAACATGCTGCTCAGGAGGATTGTTACTCTGTTGTCCAAGTATGATCTCAGAACACTTGTGTGAGTGGGAAGCAGGATTAGCCAAAAACCAAGAATAAAGCAGCAAGTGTGAGCCACATGAACACAGGAGCTGCTTACTCTGATGAGGTCAGGCTTCTTTGGGCATTCTCCTGTTGCCAGTATCATTAAAATGAAAAACTAAAAAAAAAATGTAATTCCTCAGGCCTCATAAATAAGTGCAATTTGAATCACAGCTCAAGTTTCCTCGAAGGAGTCAGAAATTAAGGCACATGTTTGCTCTTTAGCCGAATAACCAGCCTGCCTTCACATGTGAGAGACAACTGTCATGTAATAAATTAGCAGTTTTATAGGAACAATTTGTTGTACCGCTACTATTAATTTATAACATATAAAATTTTAGTGGTATATTCCACATAATATTTAAAATCGTGACACAAAGCAACAGCACTTGGTGTCAATTGGTAATGCTGTAAATTCTCATGCCTTTTTAGACAGTGCCCCCCTCTGGATCAACTCAGAGAGATCATCCAAGGCCTTCAAGTCAATACAGGTCACATAAACTGTATGTCTGTGCTCTTATATGCAAACATCATAAAGTGTCATTCAATGTAAAACAGGTGCATATCTGTGGGTGGTAAATGCTCTGAATACAAACTGCTATTAGGAAATGACTAGCTCTAGCTATCATAATAAATCCAGTGTTTTAGTGGAAATTGCTGTTCACACCTTTTCCCTCTCTGGTTATAGAAAAGATTAATACAGCTCATAGTTTAATTTGAAACATCTGCTCTGCACTAAAGAGGATGTGGATCCTGTCATAACATTCCTCAAACCAACAGCATGTCATTCCCTAATCAGATGACTCCGAGCACATCCATTGGGAATTGAAGACATTCCCAGTCTGCTTTCTTCACACCCAAAGACTTACATAAGCCCAGAAGAATTTGCATGAAGGGATCCATGAGGAGACAAATGGGCCACAAAAGGTATTATATGAATTTGGTCTGGTTGAACCACAAAAACACCACAGACGCCTTTAGACAGACAGCAACATTCTGGACTCCTGAGGTCCAAGAGGGAGTCTGCACCTGCTCTTATTAGTTGTTTAGGAGAAATGACAAATCTTATTGAATGAGGCTGCTAGAACTATATAAAATACATATAAGGGTAAGATTAGACATGTAAACAAGTAGTTGATTCATTCTGGATTGTTAGCATTCAGCAAAACTGAAATATGTGTTGAATTTTAAGTCAGTCTTGGAGGCAATAATTTATAAGTTTAAACAGTTTGAAAAGTATGCATATTCACTATATTGTCAATAGGTAGATTTTAAAAAGTCTTATATTTGTTTGATAATATTAAGCTACTGTCAGCAGCCCATTAGCTTACCTTAGCATAAATGTGGGGACAAACAGCTAGCCTCTCTCTGCCCAGAGATAACAAACATTTGTTTTATTCTAATTTTTCTTCATGATTTCTCTCAGTTCACCTCACAGTGCAACCCACACAAGTGCATGTAAATAAACAGGTTTAAACCTTGAAAATTTGTGTAATGTGCATGCCAAAGTAATTTTTTTCATGTAGTTGATATGCAGAATGCTCCAAGAAGACCTACAAATCCAGCAGAGAGAAACAGAGTCATAATATTGTCGTTATCTTAGTTTGTTAACTGTAAAACCATAAAGCTGTATAAAGATTACCAGAGCTGCATTCCACAGTTTGCCTTACCTCTGGTATATACTTTGTTGCATTGTTTGGAAGAGCCAAACCTCGCACACTCTGCATAAAAGACGTAACAATCTTCATGTCTTCTTGGACCAGTGCACGAAAAATTTGACTTTGGTATATACATTGCTAATGCTTTTAAAAATAAACCCATGTTATTTGTGTGCCCAAGGTTTTTTTTTTTTTAACCTTTAAAAGGAGCCAAGAAAGCCGTTTCCTCTGTTTCCCACTTTTATGCTAAGCTAAATGCTCCTGATTGTAGACCCATATTGAACAAAGAAAAGTGAGCTTGGCACTAATGTTCTTGTCTAACTCTTAACCAAAAAAGCCTGTCTCCCAAAATGAACAAAGTTTTCCTTCAAGAAATATTTTTATTCATGCTGACATTGCATAGTTGTCCTCTGCGTAACCTTTTCTGAAGCTGAGGAGGGAATGACACTAGTTCAGTATTGGGCCTTTGCACGACCAACAGCCAATCATCAGCTGCTCCAGGTCCCTGTTGATAGTGGTGGTGCCGGCACCCGGCCGCCCAAACCTCAGCCGCTGTCATCCCAGCATACACAGAGGAGTGGTGAAATCACTAGCACATGGGTCATGACACACACACTCCTCTTGTGTTTGGAAAAATGGCATGCTCAACACCACAGTCCTGACCTCCACTATACCTTTAAAATAATAAAAATAAATCCACCTGGGAAACATGATATGATTTAGGACATATTTAAATATTTAGAGGAGAAATCAAAGGTCTTGTATATATTGTGAATATGTCTGCAAGATTCCAATACATTGTGTGTTACTGGGTTTGAGTGGATACACCTAGTGTAAGAGCATGTGTGAATGCTTACATGTTACACAGAGAGCTCTTTGTGTTTGGACCTAAACTTCAGGAGGCACCAGTAGTCAGAAGGCTCCAACTTTATGTCAACGACTTTTCGACAATATTTATATAATGTTTGCATAAAATTATAAATATACAGGTGTGTTTACCTGCAAGAGCGGGGGAGGGAGACTGCTCTTTGCCATGTCGTCTCTGAGACCAGGCACTGTGGAGGTGGCCGTCATCAGGGCCGTCATTTGTATATGTTTGTTTAAGCCTTAGGTTTCAGGTTGAGCTGAGTATGTGTCATTTTCATTAACACATTGGTGCCGCTGGCCATGTGACTGCAAGGTCATCTAGAGTTACACACACTTTCACATTGTGGTTACCATGGGGCTTTCATTTTATGTGCTAGAAAATATATAGCTGTTTACAAGATATTTGTGTATTTGGGAGCTTGACACTTTCTAAATTGCTTCTGTATATCATGTCTGTTCTTATAATTTTATTTGCACCAATCAGACTGCACCTTTATTGCTCAAAACTCTTTCTTTTATACATTTCACAAATATTTTGGACTTTATACATCTCTTGTTTGTAATTTTCTTGTTCTTCACTGTAAAGTAATTTGCTTTGAAATACAGGACATACAATAAATATATTATTTTTGTGAGTGTGCAGCTGGAGTGGCCTTCTCTCCTCAGTGGTCTCAAAGCTGCACTATTAGCCAGGTTGCAAGAGATTTATGAACTCGTCACAGTTTGGTATATTAAACCACTGCTGCCTGCCAATTTGCAGAGGTGTTGCAGGTGTTAGTGGGAGTGTGAGGTCAGCTCAAGCTGGTCAATGGCCCCATTATGAACCTGACACATTCAGAGAAGTAAAAAGAAATGAGCTTCTTATTTGATTACGTCTAGGTTCATACATACAACCACTCAGCATATACTTGTTGTATACTCCTGGAAAAAAGAAGCACATTTACCCTCAACGTCGACCACTCTTTTCATCAGCATTACTGTGCATGTACAAGCTCACAAAGGCACAGATGCCTGCAAGGTTGCAGTTATTGCGCTTTCTGGGAAATGTTGCTCCAGAAAACAATATGTGAAAAAAATGTCTTTGTACATTTCCAGCTTTGAAGAGAAAAAGGCAACGAATATACAGCCTCATTAGCAGCTAACATTGTTACTACTACATAGCAGCTTTGAGCTAAATTCTGCAAACAAACCCACAGTAGAGTAGAGAAATGGGAAGGTCCACAAGTTCCCAAAGTGAATTTGTCTATCCTGAATTCAGCAGCACATTTTGTGTTACTTAAATATGCTATATGTAAGTATTTTATTTTGAAAGTTGATGCCTTTAAGCAAGCTAGCTCCATCCCATCTTGTATTGCTCTACTGTCCTAGGCTGCAGTTGGTGCAGGTAGCACTTATCCTGCCCTCCTGTTCAATTCAATTAAATTATTTTAATATACAGTCAGTATATTACAGCAACAGTCATTTCAGGGCACTTTACATTGTAAAATTCGTAACCTTACAATGTTATAAAGGGAACCGACCAATACCCATTAAATAAGTACTTTGTGACAAGAGAGCTGCTGCAAGTTGCAGTGCAAATCTCTTCTGCAAATCATGACCCAGTTTACTCAAAGAAAAAAAAAAGAAAAAAAAACTTGTTATGAGCAGATCATATAGGAACTATTTCCATCTACTGTCTATATCTCCCAGCTTCTGCCTACATCCTGTAGCTAGCTAACATTACAGCTCAGCTGAGGGGGGACGCCGTTAATGTTTGCATCCTGTCATGCTGTCACTCACATGAGCATCCCATCATGGTTAGATGCAATCTTTCTTCTACACAGTGACATGATTGGCAAGTGTAGTTCAATAGAAGAGAAAATCGTTTCTACATGAAACTGCTCACAACAAGGTTTGTAGATTTAGTTTTTTGACTTGTAGAAAGAGACAATGATGTCACGTTTTCAAGGCAAAGGCAATTTAGCTTCACTGTATTTTAAAGAAGGCAGACCAGACATCTCTACAGTCTATATCTTCAAAATAGGTCAGCTCACTCCAAAACAATCTAGATGGATAAATAGCACTACAAGCCAAACCAAAAATATGATGCAGAGCTCCTCCAGCATGTCGGGGTATCCTTGGGCAAGATGCTGAACCCTCACATGGATATGCATGATGGATAAAAGCGTCTAAAGTGTACAGAATAAAGAGCAGCATGAATGCATGTGTGAATGAATGAATGGGGCTTATAAAAGCCCTTTGGGTACTCAGTAAGAGTTAAAAAGCACGTTATAAATACATTTACCTTTTACTCGAATTTGATTTAAGGTTGAACTACAGGTACTGAACAAAGGAAAGTGAGAGGTCTCGTCTAAATCTTGACCAAAAAAAAAAAGAGGCTATGCTTCTCAAATAAAATAAATCTTTGTTTTAAGAAATGTTTTTGTTCATTGCAGATGTTTCACAGTTGTCAGTATAACCTTTTCTGGAGCTCAGGAGAAAATGACACTGGTCCAGTTTTGGACCTTTGCACGACCAACAGCCAGTTATCAGCTGTACCAAGGCCTTGTTGACATTGGTGGTGCCGGAAGCGAAAAGCACTTGTTTTTTTTTTATCAGTCACTAAGTGTGAGGTGTGAGGTGAGAGAGTCATCAATTAAAACTCCTAAATATTTATATTTAAATACTAATTCAATCTCAGAGCTCTCAACCATAGTGATACATGAAAGGCTGAGTGGTTTTGTTTTTGCATTTGACAATATCATTAGGTTAGTTTTGTCATGATTTAAAGTTTCAAACACAAGTTACAATGTACCATATTAAACATAATTAGAAAGCACAATGCTGAAAATCTTAAATGAAAAGCTAACGATCACTAGAGTGACTACAATTCATCATATGGGGAACATAAATCCTCGTGGTGGTGCTAAAGCAAATGTCAGTAGATTATTAGAATTCATCCTCTTGGAACCATTTCATGACTTTCCAAACATTTGTTAAGATATTTCAGTCTGGACCAAAGCGGTGGAACGACCTACTGTCCTCCTCACAGAGATAGAGATAAAAAATCCTTTAAAAAGTTGAAATGTTCATGCTGAGAATCTAAGAGTGTCTGAAACTTAAGTACATGTGGTTTTTCCATTTCATTTGAAGCTCAATAACAGCATTCCACATCTTATGTGAACAAAAACAGCACCACGATGACAACGCATGCAGTAACTATGAAATATGGAGGGGTAGTATGTAGGGAGGGCTTCTTTGTTATTGTCCATCAGTCACAGCCAAGAAACCTAAGCCTCTGTGGGAGATGAGACTAAAAAGGAGCTTTCCCTGTCTGGTGTTTCTCTGTCACTATCCCCCTGCTGGCATCTTAGAGTTTCACTGACGCCTCCCTTTGAAAGTAAAATTCAGTAGCATATTTCATTTCAGCTCTGGTAGGTTAGTGTTAAGCACTGAGCTGTCTAATCAATCCCGACAGTTAATTTTGGGGTCATTAGCCATCAGAAAGTTGACGATTAAGCCTTATTATGTTGTTTTCCTTTTGATGTTGTGGACCCTGGATTATAGATCTGTTCAGTTCAATTTAATCTCACAATAACCAGGTGGCACCGCTGAAGGGTTAGTGCCAAAAAGTGTTACTCTAAAATCTCGGATGTTAACGAGATTCATTATCATCTGTCACTACAGTTTTGGTTGTTGTTGTGTGAGATTGTGTTTCATCATCAGAATTAAAATCCCTCCTTTACTGTGGTAGAACTGAGCTCCAGAGTAAAACAGTAGGCCTCTCATTTTCATTCTCCTTAATAAAATGCTTCTATCACATCAGGGCCAGTGGCTGAACCCACGTTTGATCTGTCAGTTAAAGAAGCAGTATGACACGACCAAAGCCCCTTGTGTTTATGTGCATGTGATGGAAACCAGTGCAGGGGGCTAAACTGTTTTTAATTTGACCAATGAGGTTTTAGTTAAACAGCAGTCAAGGAAGGGGGAGCAAGAGGGGGTAAAAATGGGGCGGCAGTGAATGACTGAAAGGAGCCTCAAGGTACTCAAATGGAGTCAATTACAAGTAAAATTTCACTGTTTCTGACCTGGCCAGTGGGGGTCTGAGGTGTTAAAGTTGGATATTCAGACAAAATGAAGATTCTCCTGTGAGGAATCTGTAGAGCACCTCCTCCCCGACACAGAAGGAGGAGGACTGTGTTTATTTGGTCTAGGTTTCCTTCATCTTTCAGTGTCAATTATCAGAAAGGGGTCTAATTGCCTTGTTATGAATAGCTCTCTTTTCTTTTGTTGTGTTGGCTTGAGGGTCCGTGACAAATAACAAAAAGACATTCACTTTGTAGTTGTTCTTCCTTCTGACAATGACCTCAGAATCAGCGCAAGACCCTCGAGGGCAAAACAAATTTGACTTTGATTTTATTTCCCTGACTTAAACCTTGTGACAACGAGCTTAAATATCACTTTGTTAACATCCTGGGGTGAGCCAGAAATGACCTCAACCTGAGAACTGTGGCCAAGTCGGACCAAATGTAAAGTGACGTCTAAATATATAACAGACAGATAACAGCAGCGAGGTTTAACATTCTTCAGATTCTTTGTGTAGAGTATAAGAAATTAAATTGAAATCAGAAACCCCTTCTCTGGTAAAGTCCCATGAAACAAAGCACTTAACCTCCAGTGAAAAAGACTCCAACAGAGAAAGACTGTGCAGCAAAGTGTGAAATAAGGCATCGCTGGAAAAAAAAATTACTCTCACTCGACTTTTCATGGCTGAGTAAATGTTTTAAAAAGTACTCAGAACCAACATCTGTTGCAATAATTAGCTAAATCCCATCCCATCCATCCTGACTGAGAGGAGGAACAGCAGCAGGAGCAGGGCAGTAAGGCTCAGTAGTGAGAGAACGGGATTGCATGTCAAAAAGACAACCTGAAGGCTACAATTTGTGCAGAGCTACAAGCAGACATAATCATCTCTGACTCCAGCCTTCAGGCAAACTTCACTCTGCTTCTCAATCTTCAGCAACCTGAAAAAGCAGGAGAAGTAGGATGGCACCCAAACAGCTGGGGGGTGGTCAGAGGAAAGACACAGATTTCATTATTAAAAAAACATGAAATCATTTGAATTCAAATGAAAACACTGCATTAAAGGAATAGTTTAACCCAGTAGGGAATACAATTTTTTTTCTTGGAAATATATGAGGAGATTATTACCTCTCTTTTGCTATCCCTGGCAGCCGGTTAGCTTAGCTTAAATTTTTTTCTTTCTTTTTTTTTTTTACAGTCACATAAATGAAGAAGTTAGTCAGTTATTTACTCATCCAGCTGAAGGGCCGATGACTGTTCGTCCATCCGTCCACAGTTCACAAGAATAGCTACTCCTCCTACAGTCAGAATTTAATCCACCTTACACACAATGATCACGTAATGGGTCTTCATCCAAACTGTGCTCAAGGTCAAGGTCACATTTGTTGTTTTACAGGCAATAACCTGTTAATTGTAAGGGATCATGAGCCGGATGAGCTACTACATTACTGACATTATGAATTTTTTGTTTGTTTTTTGCTGGTTTTTTTTTTGTTTTTTTTTAAATCATAGATGTTTCCATTGTGTCTTTTTTCCATACTCAGCTAACCGGCTACTGGCTCTAGTTTACTCAAAGGTGGAATGGATAACATTAGGAGTTTTAAAAAACTATGACATTATGTAATCGACATCTAAGTTGCAGAGATATCTTTTAAAGTTGGCATGCTAATCCTACGAGCAAAGTTGTCCCATTTGGTAATAAAACTTTGTATCTCATGCTGGGAAAATGAGAAGAAGAAGAACTAACCTACAGAGTCTAGTTTTTTGTTGTTGTTGTTTTTTTTCCAAAATAAAGTGCTTCCAAGCACTTGTCAATCATGCTGTAGGATAAGCCGTCAATGAAAGAAACAGCAAACCCAACAATGGCTTAAGAATTTGGCAAATGATTGTCAGAGAGCAGATTTAATAGAATTGATAGAAGAAGTCAAAACAGGAAACAAACCAACAGCAGAGATTGTTTTTCAAAGTTTTCTAGAGAGAATCTCATCTTTTTCAGCTGTTTCAGCAATCTTCCTCTCTGTCACCTCTAAAGTCCTGCAGTAATATATTACTGACATACCGGTAAAGATCAACAGACTCGTACACGACAAACCAAAACGATACCAAAGTTCAGCTTGCACCGGCAGTTCTGACACGACTTTTGCCACGCACAGCTGCTACAGAGCAGGTTTTGTCTGAGATCAGAGATCAGCATGTATAAAACCACCATCAAATGACCATCAATTCTCTGGATAATAGGAACATCATTCCTGGAAGATCCCTCAGACTTCAGTGTGTGGAGACAGGAATAGGGTCTAATAGGTTTTTAAAGGCTGAAGTCTTTGTCTTTCCCTGATGTGTATCAATATAAAATATAGATTCTTATGGGCACTTCATTCCTTATGTTTTTTGGGGGGTTTTTCTGTTGGCCACAGGCAATTTTAAAACCATTTTATTGAATGCACTCATAGGTAGATTGGGAAACCCTGGGTTGACTTTCTGAGTTTCGTGTGACCTCTTAGCCTGCAGTGTTAGGGTAAGTAAAGCCAGATAAGGAAAAGATGTATAGGGTATGTCGAACTTGCTTCCTAGTACATGCCCCTGGGTCCATCCAAAGATAACAAAATGCCCTTCAACACATCTAAAATTCACTAATTAGCAAATTCTATCTTTTTTTATATGAACAAAAAACCTAATATTATGAAATATTGATAAGAAAGTGAATATGAATACTGTCTATTCTGCTCTTTTGGAAAATAAGCCATCCATTATAAGATATACTGGATGAATTTAAAAAGTGTTCATACATCACATTTTTCCTCTCTTGTGGTGAAAGATGATATCATATACTATGAATTCATTCAACCTATTTTATGCCTTCTATTAATGACTGTCAGTGGCTGGAAACTGAATATTGGCCACTTGATGTGACAGAGCAGTAAAGTGTGATTTATGCTTCAGAGGTCTAATTGGCAGCATTTCCTCCGTCTCCAGGCTGCTCCACTCACATTTTTGACATATCTAAAAACCTTGGGAGATATATACTTGGCCTTAAACTGTGCTGGCTGCTCTCAGATAATTTATCTCTGTCTTGAGCTACCACTGAATAAAGAGCAGACCTGCTTCTGTGGCTGTATTTCTCTTCGGAAATATCGATTTACATAGTTCAGCAGAACAATGTCTTGATGGAAATCTTTTTTCTACAAAGAGAAAAAAAACAATAAAAGGTTATAGCTGCAGGCAGCTTAGAAACAGCTCATATAATTTTACACCAAACTATATTCTTCCACCCATTTTATTATAATCTAAATATATTATGCTATAAAATGTTATGTAATATGATACCACTATAATTTTTTATTAATGTTGGAAGTGACTGGACTTGTTTTTGAAGTGTGGCTCCATGGATGCCACTGTTAGTCTGTCACAAATGTCTCAATAACTAGAGTTTAGTGCAGATATTAATAAACCAGTCTGGATGAACTGTAACTGGTGTACGATTTTTTAAATTCATTTATTTATTTATTTATTTTATTTTTTTTAAGTTCATGACCAGATATCTACAAATCTTGTACAAAACAGTTTTCATTTATCCATATTTTCTTTGGAATATAACAGTAATAGGTTTGAAAATGATCTGTTTCATATGTTTTGGGATGCTAATAACTAGCATAGCATTACTGTGACTGCCTGACAAAGTTGCTAGCACAGCTATGGACCAGTGGCTTCTTGCTAATGCTACCTTTGTTTTCATACTCATCTAGACATGTGTATAATAATACGCAGGTCATAACTGATTTTAGATTAGCATTAATAGGATATGGATACACCTATGAAAATGCTGGATGTAAACACTGGATGTAAACATTAGATCCTTTATGGGACAGAATGCTCCTTGAAGTGTAAAAGGAGAGATTGCTTTCATTTTGGTATGTTTTAATTGATGTCTGTTGTTAGACTTCACTGGGCAAGCACTGTTTGCCTTGCTTGCCCCGATGGAATGCCCATGCTACGGACTCTTGTTAAAATGAAGATTTAAACATGTTTATCAGCTAATATGTTTCCAGCATTGTTTAAAATCATGCCAAATGTTTCTGCTGGTATATTTCTAATTTTTAATATGATCTTCTTTATATAACAGTGATGAAAAGAGACTGCAAAGGATTTCTTGGTATGTTAACATGTGCTTGTAACAATAACATCTGTGAATACTGAAAGTTAAAGTTTGTTAAGAAAAATTACTTTAAATTTTGCTTTGTTATTGAAAGTCCTGCTGTTAAATTCAGTACTTTCAGAATTTAAATATCAGTACATCACCAACATTAAAATGATTTAAAAGTGCCACTGATTCTTTTTCACACTTTAACTTTATAGAATTTATTGTTCTCTACACGCCCATCCATATTACATGCTAACACCCTCCTGAGCGACCTCCAGTAAATAGCATAAATGGTAAATTTCAGTGAGAGCTGTACATTTCTCAGCCCATAATCAGAATTATTCACAGTTCTGTCACTGCTATGTTATGCAAACATACAGCACATGTCTGATTCATAAATCTTCATGCCGTATCTGGAATAAGGAATTAACTTAACAAGGCAAGAAAACAAGTGAAGCCATTTAGCTGTTTGGGGCAATATTGATTTGATTTGCTCCCTAAAAGGGGAAATTTATGGATACAAGGAGTATTCTCCAGAGAGTGATATTAGTTTCTCTCAGGAGGAAAGGATACTGTCTGAGTGAGGCGTGAAGAATCAGGTCCAGATTCAGCAGCCTGGGCCCCTTTGTGGATGTATAACATGTTATTAAAGGAGAGAAAGTTGTTACAGGACTGTTTCTCTTGAAGGTAACCCAAAGCTATCTAGTTCTGTGGTTGCTGGAAGAAAATGTACTTCTTGCAGTACGCTGAGCTCCAGGACAGCTGACAACACTAAAACCCTCATCTCAGTTTCTGCCTGCTTTTCTTCTTCACTCACCCTGAGCTGCTTCCTCAGCTACATCCATTCTCATTTTCACAGAGCCCACAATTTTACTCTGGGAACAGTTTGTCTGAGCTGGAGGCTTTTTTCATGTTTAGCTGAATGTTTTAATGCAGCTATGCAAAGTTGTGTACCCAGTTTATAATAACCACCATTAATGAATGGGAAACATAGATAGTTAAACTTTAGGTAATAGTTATTTGCTGTTAACAATGAAGTTATTCACTAACTGATTAGTGATTGTTAGTTCTTCTAAAACAGACTTGATTTGAAAGGCAACATCTTTTAGTTTCTGAAACTGCTTGTTAAACATGTGGCTAAAATGCAACCTAACCCTAACCTTACACTTAAGTGGTTCATTGGCAACCTGGTGGATGTTAAGTGGTTAAAATAATTTCTAATAAGAGCTTATTTGTACTTTTGAACCAAACTTCCCAGAGCTCACTACTCGCTACAGTTCACATGTTCCTTGGATCGTCCTATTTTCCAAGTTGGGAAGTTCTTCTTCTGACTTTCGAGTGTTCATGTACTTTTAGGTTGAAATGTAGAAGAAAACATGGATGCTACAAAGAAGATGCATTGTATTTTGGTGCAAAACAATATCTACATTATAGTTAGGGCCTTAATTTGTTGGACAAAGAAACAATTTTAAATCAAACAATCAATATGTGATTGAAGTGCAGACTTTCAGCTTTAATTTAAGGGCTTTTGCAAAAAATTTGCATTAACTGTTTAGGAATCCCAGTCATTTTTATACATAGTCCCCCATTTTCAGAGGCTCAAAATTAATTGGACAGTTGACTGATAAGCAGTCTCATGACCAGGTGAGGCCTGTTCCCTTGTGATTTCATTACAAATGAAGCAGGCATAATATCTGAAGTTGATTCAAAGTGTTGAATTTGTATTTTATAGCTTTTCACTGTAATTTTAAACATGAGGCACAAAGAGATATCTGTGCAAGTAAGGGAGGCCATCATTAGGCTGAAAAAAAAACCCCAAAATAAACCTATCAGAGAGTTTGCAAAACAAAAAGTATAAAGTGCATGATGGCAGAATCATTTCCATAGTTTTGAAGCCATCACAACATCTAACCAAGTCAAAAACACTCTTGAGGAAGTTGGCATGTCATTGTCAAGGTCTGAAATTAAGAGATGCCTTCATGAATGTAAATACAGAGGGTCTACAACAAGGTGCAAACCACTGGCTACACTCACGAACAAGAAGGTCAGATTAGACTTTGCCAGCTCTAAAAGAGCCTGCAATGAGCTTCCTCTGAAGTGTGTCTGGGTTCTCCCTTGGAGATAGGGTGAGGAGCTCGGTCATTTAGGAGAGACTCATAGTAGAGCTGCTATGCCTCCACATTGAAAGGAGCCAGCTGAGGTGGTATGGGAATCTGACCAGGATGCCTCCAGGGTGCCTCCTAGGTGAGGTGAGGAGGCCCCAGTGCAGACCCAGGACATACTGGAGAAATTAGATCTCTGGACTGGTTGGTTGTGTGTTTATTTCAGTTATTTTATATTGGAGTCAAAATGACCCCGACTGGTTTCATGATATAAATCCAACATAAATAATATTTACTTGAAATTACTGAAACCTAAGTGATACCAGAATCATAGGATGGTAAATAAGCTTTTAAGTAATAACTTGGGTAAGTACTTGGGACAAAAGCTGCAAGTTGTATTAAAGAAAAGTATCGACATTCGTTTTATAAAATATGCAAATTGTAACTTTGCAAAAATAATAATAATAATAATTGTCAATTTTTCTCTTTAAATGACATTAATTGCATAACTAATAATGCTTTAAGAAGTTTTGCTGTTATTATTATTATGCTATTATGATTACTTCTCATAGTAAATTATTCTTGGGGTCCCTGTCGGTAATCCATAGTCTGTGTTAAATATGTCGGTAGGATGAGGGTTAAAGCTCTTGCAAAAATATGTAACATTTTTAATTAAAAAAATTCTTGTGATTTCCTGCAAAAAGCACATGTATGTAGTTAGTACATAAAGTAGTTGACCCTTTCAGAGAATATAATTATTCTCCACTGCATTTATTTGACAGCTGTACTCATGTTTCACATCAAATGCTCTGTGCATCCATACAGTTTTCTCTTGTTGGGTCGACCGCTTTTCATGTTGGGTGGTGCTATGCTGGAATTAGCTTTTGGAATTATATACAGTATGTTGTCAGTCATCATGCTAGCAGGAAGGGTGGAGCTGATGGTAGTCATGTGGGCTATTGGTTTGCAAGGTCTTGATGCATTACATTTGACTAAATAGCCAAACAGTATAGCGAGGACTTTGCTTTACATAAACTAACTACAAGATCTAAATGCTGCTCTTAGTTCCCTCTGCATAATCAGTACTTATGATACTTAAACTATAATTTTCAGATAACACATACATATTTCATATTATTACTTTATTATTTTGAATATAGGACTTACTCTTTTACACTTTAGTATCACTACTTTTATCTTTTTATCAACTTCAGTTTTAAACACTTAAAAACTTTTTGAGTTCTAACTTCACATTCACATTCTGTTGCACAATTTGGAATAAATTGCTCCAGTCATTTATAAATTTGCCTTGCTCACATTTGATAAACCAGCCATTTTTCTCCATCAGCAAGCAGCTCAGTTCAGCATGTTGGCAGGCCAACTAATGCATCTGTGGAGCAGGAAGGTTTTTCTCAGCTACAATCGGCTTTGGAACTGATAACAAAGTTCCACATGTTCAGTGTGATCTGCATTTGGGTTGATAGACACACTGAGCAAATATAAGAGAGCTGACCTGAACTAAGAAGACAGTCCCAATCTACCCCTCACAGCGACAGCATGCTGCAGACACTGGCCTTTCTGCTGCTACAGGCAGCATATGGTGAGTAGATTGGTTTGGTTAGAAAAGGAAAAAGTAGCATAATTTTTACAAAAGACAAATGTCAGACATAACATAGATTTCAGTTATATAATCCAATATAATTGCAGTTTTTGGCTGTGGCACACCTGCTGTCAAGCCCAGTACCGGCAGGGTTGTGAATGGAGAGGATGCTCGTCCCCATAGCTGGCCTTGGCAGGTAACTACAATGATTTAATGCACTATAATTATTCTCTTGTTTAGAATTACTATCCTAAACTGTCAACTTCTTTTTCTCAGATCTCCCTGCAGGTGAAGCATGGCAGTCGTTACCATCACACTTGTGGAGGGACTCTAATTGGACCCCGCTGGGTCCTGACTGCTGGACACTGCATCTGGTGACTAACTAGTTAAGCTTAATCAAGGGATGGCATTTAAGAGCATAAAGACTGAAGTCAGGGACAGTATAAAAAGCACACAGAAACAATACCTGCATACAGTGCGAGACAAAAGTATCAGGACAATAAAACTGCTAAATCTTAAATGATAGAAACTGTCTTGCAGGCCAGGAGATGTGTACCGTTTGGTCTTAGGAGAGCATGACATGAGCCAACAAGAGGGCACTGAACAGATCAGAGATATTCTACGTATTGTTGTCCATCCCGATTGGGACATTGACCATGTGGCTGCTGGGTGAGTAAACATGCAAGAAAAGAGTAACTTCTGTGGTAGCTTTAATGAGCATAAATAATGCGGTTTGTTATTTTACTGATCTAAGAGTTGATTACATAAAGAAAATGTAAAGCAAGTTTTAAAAAAAAAGTTCTCACATAAGACCATAAAACAATCTGGAACAAGGGTCTTAGCTTGTGACACTTTCACCTCCCTGATCAGTAAAAATCTAACCATATTAATGATTTTCCACCAGGAATGATCTTGCCCTGCTGAAACTGGATAAGAGCCCCATTATGGATGACAGCGTGGGTGTTGCTTGTCTTCCACAGGCTGGAGAGATCCTCACCCATGGGGCTGCATGTTTCATCTCTGGCTGGGGCAACCTTTACAGTACTGTCACTGTCCCCTTTTCTGTCATGCTAATCCCTGCAGGTCATTGCATTGTTCCATCTGTATGGAAAGGCTCAGTTCAAACATACACAGTCTGCATTTTCTGCTAGTGTTGGGCAGTAATGCCTTTTGTAAAAGCTTGTAACAGTCATATAGTTTTGTGCATGACCACGGCACCCCCTGAGATTACACTTCCAAGTGGTCACATATTGTGCCTTAGTGAGCGCTGGGACATGCTAGCTAGCCAAGTGGAAGGGTTTTCAGGGATGAACATATCAGGAGTGTTCTGCAAGATTACAGCTCATAGACTGTATACGACAGATGGAAGGAGGCACCATGATGCCAACATCAGGTTGCACTACCATTTTGAAGCCTTGAATTTGTCACTGTGGTCTTCTGACCCGGTAGCTTGGTCATCAAGGTGCATCAGTAATGCACTGTAACTGTAATGGGATGCTAATTATGAAATTTACTTACTGGAGAAATATAATATGATATAATATATATAATATAAATATAACTGACCTTCATCAGGTACAAAGGCAGAGTCCATGTATTCACACATACACATATATATATATATATATGTATGTGTGATACATATACATATGTGTGTGTGTGTGTGTGTGTGTGTGTGTGTGTGTGTACATCCACCAGATAAGTTTCAGTCATCCAAGAGCATATTGGTTGATGAACACTTTGCACATGTGTATGCCATTAATCAGATGATAATTTTGATAAAAACATCAATTTGACAATACTAATAGCAAGTGACATCCATCCATACAACCTCTAAACTATTTCTTTTACATAAGGAAATCATGGCTAACGATATTTGTCAAAAGAAGGATAATGGTAATGGTTTGACTGTAACTAATTGCTTTTGGTGCTGAGTATAAATAATAAAGCAATGTAATTACATGTAGTACTAGTAACAGTAATGAGTATTAGTTTCCAAACAACTTGTCTGATTCTGCTTACTGCCTGATACATGCAGTATACAGTATGTTGTATTTATGTGTTGCTGAGCACCTCTATCCTCTCTGTGTGTCAGCTCATGGCCCCATGCCTGATAAACTGCAGCAGGCCTTGCTGCCTGTGGTGGAGCACAGTGTGTGCAGCCGCAGTGACTGGTGGGGGATCAACGTCAAGAGCACCATGATCTGTGCAGGAGGAGACGTCATATCTGGATGCCATGTGCGTGAAGCATCAAAAGAAAGCAGCTTTTACCTGTCAGAACTGAATTACCTGCAGTGAACAAGTTCAGCTAGTTCATACTCCAATCTTGTCTCTGTCTCTCTCTTAGGGAGACTCTGGCGGACCTCTTAACTGTTTGGGTCAGGATGGTAGATGGTACATTCAGGGGGTAACCAGCTTTGTTTCCTCCAGTGTTTGCAATGAAGTAAAGAAGCCCACCGTCTTCACCCGCACATCTGCCTTCACCGAGTGGCTCAGTGAGGTAAATTAATCCTGTTTCCCATTCTGTTCGATCTATAGTATCCCTTCCTCTGTGCATGGGTCTGTCTGTAGAGACACAGAAAAGTATTGCACCCAATGTCACTGATAAATAAAACATTTCATCTGTCTATAAATCATGTTTCTTTAGGTCATGCTGCGATACTGAGGATCTGCTGGATACCAATTGATCAACTCCAAAAAATAATGAGATCCCAAGTCAATATTTCTCTCTTCTTGGGGTGAACTCATTTACACATTACACATCAGAATCAGAATTATATAACAGCACAAAAAATAAAAAAAGATCATTCCATAATAAAGTAATTCTTAAAAATGAAATACTTGACATGGCTTTTATTCTTTAATATGGTCATATCAGAACACCAAACACACATGCTCACCAAAATTACTTAAACAACCACAGCGAGCCTTCATAACAAAATCAGCATTTTCCATGTCTTGGTGTAAAAAGAATCCCCGTCTCTGTAGCACCACTTCATATTTCACCTCCCCTGCTGTGTGATAAGAAGAAAGAGGAATGGCTGCCCATCGGCACGTGTGGAGGACTTATGAATCAGCATTTCTTATCAATCACTACCAAGGTCGGCCAAGTTTCGGCACCAGTGAATATACGGGCTGATGCACACAGGGAGGAGCTGAGCTGGAAAGCAGCCTTTAACATCAGATAAATAGCAGCAATTGGTTACCTTGATGCATTGTGCTAGTGGTGTGCAGCATCAGATGACAGGAGCATTTTAGGACACTTTTTGATAAAGATTCACCCAGTTAATAATAGCAGACTTTGATATTTTTAGCACAATAGAAAATAATAATTACATAAAGTAAATGACGAGTTCATTACTGATTTGAGGGAAAATTCCGTGAAATGTAATGTTTCACTGAGTCAAAGAAGACGCTGGCTTTAAGATTTTATTTTGTACCATTTATATGCAGCTTTATATTTTATCATTTATGCAAAGAGCCATTTTAATGTTTAGGGCCCTTATTAATGTGTGCAAAAAAAGAAAAGCAAAGTCTAATATTTGGGTGAACCAATGGCCTCAAGTCTAATCCAAATAAACTTTTTTCCCCCCAGGCCTTTAAAGCCTGTCTTCAGCATGTAAAATACTCAGTATGGTTTAAATCTGGTGACTGGCTTAGCCAGTCTTAAGCTTTTCAGGTTATTTGATATTGATGAAATCATTGTTTGCACATGTCGTGCAGCTGGAGTCATTGTCTTGTTGCAGGATGAAGGTCCAGCAATGAAACTGAAGGAATTTGTCATGACTCAATCAGAAAATAAGGATAAGCTTTAATTAAATTCAATTCAATTTTATTTATATAGCTCCAAATCACAACAACAGTCACCTCAAGGCGCTTTATATTTTAGGGTAAAGACCTACAATATTAGACAGAAAACCCCAACAATCAGACGACCCCCTATGAGCAAGCACTTGGCAACAGTGGGAAGGAAAAACTCCCTTTTAACAGGAAAAAACCTCCGGCAGAACCAGGCTCAGGGAGGGGCAGTCATCTGCCGCGACGGATTGCTTTGTCATGTAAAGTGCAGATCCTTCCTCTATCTCTATGTGGTATAAACAAATCACCTTTAACATGGCATCAGAAGAAAATGTGCTCAGTCTCTCAAGTAAACCTCATCTCTTTGATAAATGCTGGGAGTTACATGCCTGTCATATGCACATCTACACACATACAGTTTTTTTTTGTTTACTCCAGTAAATGCACCTTCCTTTTTCTTGTTTGATGTCCTTTGCTGTTGATAATGTTGATTTTATTGTTTTGTTGGGGGGCTGGTCACGGGGGAAATTATTGCTTCATTACAATTTATTTATTAATTTATTCATGTACTAGG
>VUQI01039528.1:0-15998 GCA_015106735.1 Paratilapia polleni | reverse complement strand
ATGATCCCAAACACACTGCCAATGCAGTAAAAGCATACCTGAATAGAAAAACACACAATGGAACACTATCAGTCATGGACTGGCCTCCTCAGAGCCCAAACCTCAACATTATTGAAGCAGTGTGGGATCATCTTGACAGAGAACAGAATAAAAGGCAGCCAACATCCAAAGAAGAGATTTGAATGTCTTTCAAGAGAGAACTATTCCTGAAGACTACTTAAAGAAATTACAAGAAAGCTTGTCTAAGAGAGTTCAGGCTGTGTTGAAGAATAAAGGTGGTCATACCGAATATTGACTTTCAAGCTTCTTAGAATTGTACAAGCTCTGTTTTTGCCTTACATACTGTATTTCCCTGTATGTTTGCACGTTTAAATAAATCACTGCACCTATTTCCTGTTTTCTTGAGGTGACTCAAGACTTTTGCACAGTACTGTAAATCCATTAAAAAAGATCCAAATGGCACAAACACAGTCAAGAGGTCCAATTAAATGAATCAAATTAGCTTACATGAGGCATAGCAGACAACTGACATTTTCTGTGTCTGAACACTTGTCAGTCAATGCAGCCACACACAAACTTTAAATCATAACACAATCCATAGGTTATTTAAAAATAAAAAATAAAAAATCACCCTCTGTAAGTACAGTTGTTATGAAGAGGGGAAATTAGGTGCAAATACCAAAACTGCAAACATGTTAAATGCATCTCTGAATTTGGCCATTTTAACAAGTTTATGGGGACTGGCTTCATTGGGAGCCAACTGCATTGGCTTCTTTTTTTTTTAGGCCCAGAAGGTTGCACCTGGATCTAAATAAAGGCAAAAATATATATGCAGCATTGTTTTTACAGCTGGGTCCATGGCCCCCAGTGGTCAAAATTAAAATAAATAAAAGTAAACATTACTTGATTACTTTTTAATCCCATCAACTATTCAGTCCTGCACCTTTGACATCTAAAAAGTACAAAGAAAACCTTTCCAGGTGTGGGAAAAAATCCTTGTTTGACCAAAAGGTTGATGGCTCTATCAGTACCATAACTGGTTCAGTGGGGATTCAAGTATGATTTCACCAGTCTTTAAAAAATTACTGTCAAATGTCGCTAGGTGAGTTTGTATGTCTGCAGTTTTAGACATCTGTGACAGTAAACCAATTCAGCATAGTTTGGACTTCAGTATCAATAAATCATAGAACATAATGTTAGTAAGCAGCTTGTGTAAACCCACACAGTCTGTCTGCGATCACTTTATATCAAAGGATACCAGAGAGATGAGGAAAGGAATCCAGCTGTTTTGTGAACGCACTGTTTTTTGCAGTCAGTCAGATCATCAGTCTGTGTGGGTGGAGATGTTTTTAGCAACTCTCTGACATGTCAATTAGGAGGAATGGGACACATCATTTTGGGGAGCCTTGATAAATAACAAATTAATAGGGTTTATTCTTGCATAAAATCTAACACCCAAAAAAGTTGATTCCTGTCTTTCTTTGGGGCATCAAAAGTCCAAAACAATTCAAAATATTTCTACCCCTATCACATTTAGAGCCTTCATTCATTTCCTATTCACTTCTATCTCCTAACAACAGAAACAGCTGGGGAGGGTAAGTGAACCGAGTCTCCAGAAATCCCGGGCAACCTGTGGATTCCCATAGTCTGGCAGACCCATCGCACACATGCTACCTGCAGGACCCCATAATCACAAAACCACATGTGAGGCAGAGCTCTAGCAAGAGGCAGTGTGCATGTTTGTGAGCAAATGAGAAACAGGCTGAACAGACAAGCACATTCTACTTAACTCAATTGCTTTAATCCTCAGGTCTGCACTTTGTCTACTAAATGGTATTCGTTTGGTCTGCGCACAAGCAAGCAGACATGCCACGTCTAATACTCGCCATCTTTGAGCAGACCTGATTCACACAATGCACTGTGCAACAATGTGGGATTTGAGCGGGAGACAAAGCAGGAATGCCTTCACGTGCATACACTGTATATCTCAGCCGATGAGAAACACATGCTGCCTGCCATAACTTAAGATGGACACACTACATAACTTTTTTTTATATGTAATAACTTAGCCATACTGTACAAAAGCATGAAAGTGACTTGATTTGATTAAAATGCTGCCATATGAAAATTGTTTCTCAAGCTGGACTTACAGTGACGTGACCTTATTAAATTTACGGCCAAGAAGAAATAAAATGATGTAAGATTATTACATATGTATTTTCTGTTACCCGAGTTGTGGTAAAACCTGGTCAGAACCCTGCAGAGTGAGTCTGGCCTCAGTCTTTCCCTGTGGCCTCGCAGCTTGGAGTCCGGTCAGCTATGAGGACTGTCGGCTCAGATCTGCTGTGCAGTCACATTCCCCAGGCTGCACACACACTCACACACACACAGAGGCAACAGAGTGGGTTAGTAGGACAATGCTCGGTGTGTGTGTGTGTTTGTCTGGGTCTGAGTTTTATTTTGATCTATAACCCCATTGGGGATCTGATATCCTGCAGGATACAGGGAATGGATGATTGCACAGTTGGCAGAGCTTTTAATGAGGATTTTTCATTGGGCTGCATTGTAGGAAGTTGCAGAAGAAACTAAACTATTCAGCATGCATCCATTAAAAAATACACCTACTAAAACTGACTTTAATCCCTGGACCACAATATATATCATACGCTGCTGCTTTAATGTGCATTTTATGGCATGTTGTCCACAGAGCTTCTCAGCTGCATACACATTCCTCAGTAAGCCATGCAGTATCACATATATCTTGACTAATGCTCCCAGACATTTGATTCTCCAACAGCAAGTTAACCGACACTCTCAGGAGCTGGTCCCTTGTGGCCATTTGGCAACCACTGAGTGTATTAAATTACATCAAAATTTTCCATCAGGTGTTTGCAATACGATGCCATTCGGGTACAATGGAGAAGCCCAGCGGAAGAGGACAACTTTTTCAACATGTGCTTTCAGTGTTTTTATATTGTTGTGTGACAGAATCACTTTGTAACTGTGGCTTTTGAGTGCTGGACTGCTGGTCAGCTGTGTTGTTGTGCGGCCAGTGACTAAACGCCACATGTCCTGGAAAAATATATTTGTGGGAGGAAATATGACCGCCCTGAATCATCATCTTTCATAGAGAAATTCCCTTCGTGTAATGTCCTCTTTTACGAAACTGTCTTGTATCAGGGAAAAGTCCTGTCCTCCTTTAAGTGCACATATTATACCCTTTTACAGACCCAGTCTATGCTAATTGGTGAAAATGAGGCAATGTTATAAAAAGCGCCGTTTTTTTTTTTTTTAATGCAATTATGTCAGTTAGCATCACAGTTTTGTTATAATGTAGCTCTGGCTTGTGGGCATAAGATAAAAGCTAATCCTAACATTACCCACTTTAGCCACATCAGAAAGACATTCTGTTGCTTCTAACATTGTTTCAGAGTAATCCTTTTACATGTAAATGTAGCCAATATCACAGCCATAGATTTTACCTAATTTTACCTAATGATTTCATTAGCAGCTAATGCAGTTATAAAATCTGCATTTTAGCAAACAATGGCTGTTTGGCATTAGTCTGTTTTAGCCACCACTTCATGCTTGTCTTGCATGCTTGGGAATTCAGCTATATTTAAATACATTGTACGCGGCCAGCCAGGAAGGTAAAAGTAAACACATGGTAACATTAGCTGCATTAGCCATGCACTGCGCTATGGGGATCATATTGGGGTAATAAGTTCCTCAGATGCAGAGAGTGCATGAACACTTTTGCTGATTCAAAAATATCTCAGCTATAAACAAAATATTCTGTGGTTGAAGTGGCTTTAATGAAAAAGTAATGGCATTTGGATTTAGGGTACGTTACTGTTCATTCTAGGCGAGTATTACTCCAACATGCAACATAGTGACATAGACAAGTAACGCAACAAAATCTCAGCAGCAGATAGTGTTGTTTGTGGGAGAGAATAATTATGTTTGGTATGGTTTTTGTTTGCAAGCCTTTTACATGCAAAAAAGCTGTATAATGGCTCAGTCACACTAGAGTGAAAATAGGACTTCAACCTCCGTGGGACTAGGCAAAATTGGTGGTTGCCTGGCGATTGCATTGAATTTTTTTGCTGTCAGAGATTAATTGCAAGTAGTTGTGACCAACTAGTTGCCCAGAGTTTGAGCGTGCAACACCCTCAGCCTCTGGGCAACCACTTTCACAGGTCGCCTGGTGGGAGGCAACCTGTCTCCAAACAATCGCTGTCCGACTCATACTGACTGCAATTACTCTCAGACAGATTACCAATGGTTTGCAAATAATTGGCATCTAATTTATAAACACAGGCAGACTGCCAACATGTCGCAATCAATCTGTGTCAGTCTGCGCCGATGAGCACAACTCGATGCAAAGAGACACATCTCTTTAAACAAAATATTCTATCGACACAATGTGCCTCTTTGCAATAGGGAACTCAACTCAGCTGGTTCCCAACTGGTTGTATTCTGGTTATATTCCTACATAAAAGCAAGGTTGCCAAGTGCCTATGTCATTTTACAGTTAAATTGCCATCCTGCAGCAACTGTCTCACTACTTGTGGGGGAATTTCTGAATTTCTGTTTCAGATTTTTGACGTTCTGGCTGGACTCTGAATGTAAGTAGTTAATGTGAATTTCTATGTATGTAGACGGCAACAGATTTACGATTTTTGCTGTTTTATCACACTTAATCACCATGCATGTAATTGCCAACTTGACCCTCATTAATCGCAGACTGAATGCATCTTATTGCCATTTTATCGCTGTCTTGCACACCAAAGTCACTTTGAAGATGGCAACTGACTGCGAGTGACTGCAGACCTGGTCCCCGTCTTCAAAGCAACCATTTCAAAGGCAACAAGATTGCAAGTACATTGCACATGGTCACAATCAGTTTGGTCATGTCTAACCACTGTTTTCCCTAGTGTGACTGTAGCATGACATACTAAGCAAATGGAAAAGTTTAACAGCATAATATGAGCACTTAAAGAAATAGAACATATTTTGCCTATAGAGAATATGTTGTTTTCTTCTTGGAAAATATTGTCCCCTTTGAGTGAAGTTAACTTTAAAGAATTTAATGTCTTCTCATAAAAAAATAACATATTTGCTTTGGAAAAATAACCCACTGTTTTCCAAAGAATCCACAGAGCCAGTCAAAGACAGAAACAAAGGAAGCTGACACTTGAAAGGACATAAATCTCTGCAGGGTTGCCAAAAAGTTTAAAACAACACAGCCAAGAGATGCTGACAAAGAACCTGAAAATGCCTGTGTGTGTTAAGTACACCATTTCTCTGTGTATCTACATTCTTCAGACCTGACCTTTCTCTTCCCTTTCAACAAATTCAAATTGAGCATCAAGTTTGAAATGAGCTTCATATCAGTTGCTTTTATTAAATTCTGCTGTATCCTAAGACTTTAAAAGAGCACTGCATGAACTTCCATATGCAACCATTTTGTGAGTTTGTGTGTGTGGCTTACATCTTTATTTTTACAAGGCTGCTTATATACAGTTTATCTTTACCATTGTGCTGTACATGAAATGATCCATGTAGTAACTGGATCAGCTTCAGAAGCAAACATAAGGAAGTGGTCATGTTTGTTTAGCCAACGAAACATTAACATGTTATTCCAACATTGTGGTTATGAAGCTGAAAGATGACTATAAAATGTAGGCATGAGGAATGATGGATTAGTTTAGTATTTCTTTGGAAGACAGCTCTTTTTGATTAAAACTTCCATAACATTTGCTTGAGTGCAGTTTGGAAGCTGTCCGCCTCCATTTGCTGTATCAGACTTAAAAGGAGGTTGTCTGACATGTTCTTCCTCTTAAGTGTCCTTCCTCTCCCTAACCCCCCCCATGGAAGATGCCAATTTGTCTAGAGACACTTGCAAAATACTCACCAAGCTGTATAATTAGTGAGTCAGTGACCCTCACGACCACTTCCAGAGGGGAACAGCCCTCACTAGGGATTAAATACCTGGGACTCTCAGCCAGTTGTTTTAGAACTGAAGCAGCTGCTTGGATGAGAGGCGATATGTCTTCATGATCCTCATGAAGTCCAGTTGCCTTCTTTTCAAGCACTCAAGATCGCCAAGCTGTAGTGAAACTGAAAAGTGCAACACAACCAGAAACAGAGAACATCCACTTTCAAAGTAAAAGTTGCCTTTTGAAATGTTTTGGTTGCAGTGGTAAGACACAACCTTTACACTGAAGGCAAACATTCTTTGTTTCTGGTTACACATTTTTCCCTACTACCGTCTCTGAACTGAGGAGGGGGCCTAAGAGTACATCTTTCCCCATCTTACAGTGCTGTGATTGCAGCCATTCTCCAACTCTCTGTGAATAATACTCATGGCCATTGATTAATGGTCATGACACTTTGCATATTAACGATCATGAAACTGAGCTCGTGGCTCATTGTTAGTCAGTGGTGCTAGTTTTGGATGTAATGCAACGGTGCTGTTTATAAGACTGAGGAAACCTGCAGTCAGCTAAGACTGAAGAAGTCACTTGGATGAGTGATGAAACATTTCTCTCACTGAAAACGATGAACAGAATCAACTTTCTAGGGCACATTTTTCCCTAGTAACCAGAGGTTGCCAGGGGGTTTCCATCCAGTCTCTAGGACTATGTCAATGAGGCCTAACGTTAGCCAACTTTAGGTAGAAATTAGGTAGAAAGTCAATGGCTAAAGTTGCACTGTTTCACAGCAAATTTTAGCAAGAATCACAGCACCATATATGGAAATGCACAGCCCCCTTTTCACCGCGATTCAGTTTTTGTATTTTTGAGGAACGCTCAGCATACAGTAGCTAAGATTTGGTGTTCAGAGATGGTTAGATGCCTTGGTGCCACAAGGGCACTGTTTGTACCTTGTCTTCAAGCCAGTCAGACCACAAGTTGATGGAAAATGACTCATGTTTATATCACATGGAAGGAGAGAAAGAAAGCTTAATATGGGATGAATAGTGATAGGATTTTATTGATATGAATTCCTTTTTTGATTCCGGATCATCTTTTTGTGTAGGGAAAAAAGTAGGCCTATACAGATTTTCAGTGTCACTGCAACTATTTTATTATCTATTAAGAAACCGGCTTGCGTGTGACTCAGGTGTGCAAAATCTCAACTGCCATGAAGTTGACCTTGTTGTTTTGCAATGTGTCAGTGTCAGACCAACAGGCAAGCACTGAGAAAATGAACTGATAAACACAGAGGCATACATTCTGATGCACTGGACAAGTTCTTGATCACTAAATATGGTCACATGGACCTTCTATGGATACACCACCATATAATATGGCAGCCATGAAACCATGAAGATGACTTGTTGAGCAGCCACTAAACCAAACTAATGCAATCCATAGGGCTAGATACATGCTCATTAAGGCAATACTTCTAGGAACATTTGCATTCACACAAACACTGGAACTGAAAGTACATTTGCCAGTGTATGTCAGAGTGTGTTTATCCTGCTGTTAATGGGCTATGAAACCTGAATGAAGTTCCTCACTGTGCGTTATAGACTATAGTCTGATGTGCAACGCGGTGCATACTACATACTCGTTTCCTAAATCCACATTGTTAAAGTTTGGCATTTAACTGGAGACTTATTGTCTGTGCGCCACATCAGATAGACTATCCGTGATGGACTACTTTTGACGGACTACTTTTTAATGCACAAAGGTCAAACTCAATTGGCTCTCTCAGTACCTAAGAAGAATGCATGTGAGAAGCAGGGGTGTTCTGGCTCCTGGCTTGATGGTTTTGTAGAGGTTTGGTAGAGGGTGGCAGAGATAAAAAAAGAGGAACAATGGAGCCCTTGAATTTCTTTCTGTGCTCTGCTTACCTGCTTTTCTTGTGTGTGTCTGTGTGTGTGTGTTTCCTTTGCACTTTTTCTCTCTTGTGGTCTTCCTCTAAATCAATAGCCCAAACCACAAACAAACAGTCCTGGCGGTCAATCAAAGTGATATAATGTGTATAAAATCACTTTGTGGCCTAGAATTATTACTTCTTACCTCAACACACCCTCTTGCCAATAACATTCTTTTGCATATGACTCAAGGCAATGTATCAACTTGTGCAGACTTTTCTGAGGCAATGGAAGAATGGCTCGTGCCTCTTTGACATTTTTATGCTCAAGACTGATTGACTGAGTCATATAAAAAATGATCCAAGTCAATATCTTACAAATTATCACGAAAAATATGTGTGTGTGCGTGTTTGACAGTGTGTGTAGAACTGATCAGAAACGGCTGTTCCTCAGTAAGAGTGACTTGGCTGCGTGGCTGTGTAACACACTCTCAGCTGTTTTACTCACACTTAGTTTTTCTCCTTACTGCTTAATTTTCAAATGTCAGGCCAATTCTTTCTTTTCTGAATGTGTGACAGTCAACTTCAAACTAAGTTGTTTATGCATCTCCAGTGGTGCCTTATAGTCTCTGTGTTTTTATACCCTCAGTATCATATGCTCTTTAAGGTCATGTTCATTATAGGCTCTTTATGTGCAGCTATGCATTTTTGCACATGTCCAGAATCATATTTCTGTTTATGGGTGTGAAAAAAGTGGCATTCGTGCATGTATTCTCTTTCAGTGGTTTAGCTTGAGCCAGAACTAATCATGTGCAATCAAAAGCTGTTTTCACACATGCACTGCAGACCTGAACTGGACGAGGACTTACCAAACAGAGGTGCACGTAAGAACGCAAATGTCAGATGCAGTCAGATTGGACATTAGGTGGTCTTTAACCTGCCAGCTTTCTAGTACAAAGTCTGTGCGATGTCACATTGTATCCATGTGTAAATAGTGCAGCCAATAGTTCAGTGAATTTACAGCTAATTAATGAATGAACTGGTTTCATGTGTGCTTCCTCCTCCTTCCTATCCAGGCAGTTTCCTCGCCTTAACCACGCTGTATATCAGGTAGGTAGTGTGAACACATCTGAAGCTTTTCCTGAGGTGTACTACATGTGAGAAAGGACAACTGTGGAACATATCCTGAGTTGATTCTCCTGAAATTACTAAAAATAAAACATTATAATAATAATGGTTTTGATATGATTATCACGATGATGGTTGTGAGCGAGATTCTCTGGAGAACAGCTGATTTGGAGCTGTAGAGGAGAGTTCACTTTCACTAGGATCTCCCTCATTTGCACTTTTGAATCATGAGGGAATAAAGAACAAGTTAGAAATGCATAAATCAGATAAAATAGAGGTTTTGGGGAACTGGGCATGTGCACACTGGTCACATATTAGTAGACAGGTGAAGACACACATGATTGTTTAGCCTGGAGGCCCATTGCAGGGAAATAAAAGAGAGACTTTTTTCTTTTGGATACAGATGTTTGGCGGCTCACAAGAGAAAGCTTCAGGGGAAGCTCATTTCCAGCTGCATATTTGCATTTCTGCATTTTGAACTACATGTCCTCAGCTTGAAATGCTGGCATTCATCATGACATCATTATGGTTATTGATTCAGACTTCTTTACTAGTAAATTGAATAAAATGTGTAAAATTGGTAGAGTGCCCATTTAATAATATTTAACTATAGGTTAAACATACTGTGGTTGCCATGTGGTACTATGATACTGTAGAAGAAAAAAAAGAATTAAATGTTATTTACTAATTGAAGGTTCAATTCTCAGACTGGCTCTATGATTCTTAAGGTAAATAAATACAAGAATTGACTGTTTAACGGACATGTCGCCATAGTGACTACATGAGCAATAAACCCTCACATAACCCCTAACTTTTTGGAATCTTTTATGCCAAAAAAGATCCAACCCACCCACCCTCCATTCGTTTCCTCCCCAGCTGAGCCCCACCCTGGCTGGGCAAGCTGGGGGCGAGGCTTCCTTGGAGCTCCTCACCACTGGTTCTGGTCACCAGCAGGTCAGCCACACCACGAGACACCAGGTCAAGGGTTTTAATGGGTCCATCGAAGCCTGGAAAAACAGCCTGCGGGCTACAGAGAAGCCTGGAAATCTGGCCTGTATCTGCTCCAGAATGAATAGAAAAAGGGGTGGAAAAAGAGACATGCTGAACCTGACATCTTAACAAGTCACTTAATCTCATATTTTTCTTAAAGTAAGTGAAAAAATGATAATGGGGTGAGATAATTGTACTTAGTTCCAATACAAATCTTGTTTAAAGATTGGTTTCTGTTATGACCCTGGCTTACCTCCTTGTTTCTCTTGTTCCATCCTTGTCTGTCTTGTGGTCTGTGTGTGTGTGCGTGTGTGTGTGCGTGAGAGAGAGAGAGAGAGTGTGTGTGTGAGAGTGTGTGTGTAGAGTGTGTGTGTGTGTGTGTGTGTGTGAGAGAGAGAGAGAGAGAGAGAGAGAGTTGTGGGTGTGGTGCTCCAATCTCTTTCATGCACACCTGTGGTGCATTAATTCATCACACTCAGTCAACCTACCACCAGCTCTGCAGTGATTCTCTGTCACATTGTTCTCAGCCTGCTGCTGTGGCGCTTTTACTCAGATCCACTTCTTGCCTCCCACCTGCTCTGCTCATGTCAAACTCCACGTTCCAGCCTGACTAGCTCACCATCACCCAGCCACGACACTCTCCTAGCCACACCAGCCACCTGCTCTTCATCAGCAAACCTTCAGCTCACCGTGACACAGTCCCCCTTTGCAATAGAGTTTCTTCACATTTTGATTTAATACTAAAAGTGCAGGTGAAATCACTCCTGTTCTGCAACCTCCTTACTCTGCTTCCCCAGCCAGCTCATTCCTCTTCCATACCCACACCAGAATTTGCAAATAACCCATTCGTAAAGGGAACCTAAACTTTGCCACAGGAATGAGTTAGAGTTTTTTTCCACTTCCAGTGTCCTCTCAGAATCTGTGTTTTAAATGGGTTTTTGGTTGGATGCTTGAAATAAGATATGTAGGTAACATGAGTTTTAGATATTTTCATGTTTTGTTCTACCACATTCTTACGTAAATACCCCAATTGTGTGTGTGTGTGTATGTGTGTGTGTGTGTGTGTGTGTTTCTAGAGAGACGGGGCTAACAAATAACTAATTAGACTACTAAAGTTGTCTGGTACATTCATGAAGTTGTGTTTGTACTTCATAAATCATAAAAGTGGAGTAAATATGTGGAGACTGTCTTGCTGAACAAAAAGTGTGCCATAGGCACAGGGGCTGTTTTCTGTGGTGATCCAAAAAGCCTACAGAAAAAATGTATCACGGGAACCAGGGAGATGTTAACCTCCATGTTGGCCTGCAAAAACTGGTCACCCCTACAGCATCATGCTCTACATTTGCTGTTACAGTGGTGGATACTCATGCTGCACACAACCAAGGTTTCAAATAATGAGGTCGGTGTATTTGCAATCCCAATGAGTCAACAGTTCAGGCTGCTTCTTTTTTCTGTTGTCTGTGTATGACATCAGTATGAGGAAATATTCCTCATATGGTCATTTCGAGCACACAGCTCTGACTGTCTGTTCAAACCTTGTGTTTGTGAGGGGCAGCCAATCAGAAGAAAGCTGGCTTAAAGGCAGGGGAAAGGGAGCTAGAACAGCTTGTTTCAGACAGAAGATGAACTGAGGTTCTGCACCAAAGCTCCGTATGAGATAAAAATGTAATATTTTGAACTGCAAATCATGCAAAGCTACTCTGTTAAGTTTGAAAATATGAAGCTGGAAAAGAGCATAAAGAGCTCTTGAACCATTGCCAGCCTATGTTACTTAGGCATTTTGGTTCTGACACCGTCATTGATTATAACAGTTTCCAAACAGGGGTTTTATTTATACAATCCACTTAATAAGGTTTTATGGGATACTTTTTGGTATTGCCATTTTCAGTTGCTTAACTTTATTGATGCCAAAGCCCAAGTAAAAAGGTGTTTAAAGAAAGTGTTTTTGCACTGCCAAAATAGAAAAAATTCTCAAGATAGAAATTATTTAGCAAAGCAGACACACAATGAGAGTGGACTAACTGTAAGTGTGTGGGAGGGTCCAGACTGGTCCTGTGCCCTCTCTACTTTTTATCCCAGTTTGGATGCATTTTGAAAATGTCAGTTCAAATTTCTCTGTTTTTGTCATTCAATGCCACATGGGCTTCAGCACTTTAAAGGTCAGACACATAGCAGGCTTGTGTGTGACTGGAAAAAATGTGCACTTATGAAGTTATTTTGTAACTTCCTCTTTTCTCTAAGTGACATTCAGTAGACAGTTCCCAAGTGAATCAGAGTTTTACTGGAATTATATTGCGTCCTCAGCTGACTTTGACTGAATAAAAGTTACAAATCAACAGAAGGCCACCATCTCCTTTTCCTGCTGCACCTCATGACCCTCACCATGTCTTTCAAAAAAAAAAAAAATACCCCTTATTTCTTTGCTGCTGCTAACAAAATGCATCTTAAATACACAACAGAAGTCATGGAGATGATCCAAAACAAATCCAGTGAGGCCACTCAAACAAACCAAGGGAATACAAGAAACTCCAAAATGTGGTTTTCCTGCAATTTAGGGTTCATGCTCTCTGATATCAAACAAACACATCACCTGGCAGTCAGCACAGGAAAAACCCTAACTGGTCTAAGTATTGTTAGACCACAGTCCATTTGAGGTACAATCCTGGGTTTTGTTTAACAGAAACAAAGCAAACCATCTAACAAATCTTAGCTGTGTGTACCCAGAAAATATCCTCAAGAGATTGGTGAGCTGGTAGAAGAATTGCTGAAGACTTTAAAACAGGTCAATTATGGTTTATTTACTTTTTTAAATCAACCAGATCCAGCCAATTTAGAATCAACAATTAAACTAATATACATGGAAAGAAGCCAGCACAGTGAGTAAAACCCACCAAGGCACAAGGAGATAGCAGGTTTGTTTGATCAAAGAACTTTCTTGCTGTGAGGTGACAGTACTAAACACTGCCCACAGTATAGTTTCCAGTCAAAAGTATTGAAAATAAAAGAGTTAAAATATTAGCACTAAAGATTTCATAAACATAGTCCTTGGTTTTGCAGAAATCTCGACTACTGGCCTCATGTCTCTACCCTCGAGAGTGTTGCAGCTCAATAAATTATCAGCTTAATCCCACATTTTATCAGAGATATTATAAGAGGGAAACATGCTACACCTGAATTGAAATCTGCTGTAGAATACTGCAGGGGCAAACATTCAACTTCTTGGTGAGAAACGCTCAGAGAAATTATTTTACACTGAAAAAGCATATAATGGCCCAAACACAGTAAGATTTTTCTTTTAGCTCTAAATCCCTTTTCGCAGACAACATACATCAAAGGTAAATGTAACTATGCATGCACACCCACCCATGCATGTACTCAGGGTCATACCTACAAAACACACCCTCAAATTACTGTTTGGCTTAACACACAGGAAGTAGGCAAGCCCACACAATCTGACAGTTGTCTGGGTAGCAACCAACAGGAGCAGGGGGCTAATGAGGGAGTCTGTATGACTGTCTAGTCCAGTGGGATTGCCAGTCATTCTCCGGTAGATATGAATTCAAAGAATGTGGGTAAAAAAAAAAGCAATGGACAGTCTGAGGAAAGTAAAGTAAGAAAAAAAAAGAGAAGAGGGAGGTTGGGAGGAAAAAATGAAGAAAAAGGAGGAAGTAAAGAAGGAGAGCTGAGGCTGGAAAGCACCTGAGTTGAAAGAGGAGAAGGAGGGCTGGACGCAGCTGCAACAACACTGTTGAGCAGTCTGAGGGGGAGCTGGTAGACGTACAGCTCACTGTGTCCACACATATATATATGCTTTACAAACATGATCATCCATATGTGCTGAAAACATTTTGTCAGCCACCAAGACTTTCTTGTGTCGTACTATGCGTGTGCGCCTTAATAAACACATTAATCAGCAGCTGCCTCCTTGCCTCCAACGCAATGCAGGAAAGAAGAAACGTCGTTATAGGTATATACACACATGCACAGGGTCAGCTAGTGCAACCAGCCACAGGCATGGCCGCTCCACACCCCCGCATCTGGCAGCCTGGGATCTGGCCTTGGCCTCGGTTCACAGCCTGCGGTGATCCGCTCCAGGTCTGGATTTCCCAAAAGCACCTCGACATCTTGTCTTCACATTCAGTGAAACATAGCTGGACTCCGAGCAGAGATGCCTGTTGAGAAAGCCATTAAGCCCTGAGAGGCAGAGGCATGATGTGCTGTTTACTTTGGTCATGACAGCGCTGCATAAATAAACCAAAGTTTGAAGCCTGAGCGTTGCTGTAATTTGAGGTCACAGTGGTAGCAGACACATCATAGATGCGGACAAGTAAGGTTAGAAAGGTCACAGATCAAAGAAATGTTTTAAATATGCATTTATGCATTGACAAAATGTACTAGTGTACAGTTTGTCAAGCCCTGGTTTGTGACAAATAGGCCTTTTCTGTACAGTGGCATGTTTTTACTGAGGTGAAGGAAATTACATCACCTAACTCTCCTTACTTTACTCTCCCTGTGAGTTCACTCTTATTTTATACTTAACTACTCTGGATCTGAGCTCAGAAAGTGTGAGCAGTCCAGTGCTGAGTTTTAGAGTGTTTTGATATTGGTACATTGAAAAACAGTTTCTTTGCTCAGAATACTGGCTTCAAAACTACACTAGTTGATTCTGCATTTGGCAGCTATTTGCAAACCTCAGTCTTAGACTGTATTGTTAAAGACCAAGTTTGAGGGGGGTTTTTTATATTTGTTTTAATATGTCTACCTACTGCCTACTGTTTTAAATTATCCACAAAGATAGTTACAGTTAGCATTTTGCTTATTTTTGGTTACATAACCCTCTTATTTCTGTTCTTACTAATGATGCATGAAACTACATGGTGTTCAGTCCTCCAAAATATACTGGAAAAAAAAAAATATATCACTTCTTTCCCACTCTGTTATGGTTTACCAAAGTTCTTAAGTGGATCCAAATGCACTACAGAGGTGGATATTTAGGGAGTAAAGAAAATGAGTAGATGGGCTCGTGAACAATAATAAAAAGGTAAATAGCAGAATATTCAAATTAAAGGAAGTCAGGAAAATGGCCAACTCCAACAAAACAGGACCACAAGGTGAGGCACAGGAAACTAAGAGAGGAGCACATGCAAAGGATGAAGACTATATATACACGCATTGGGCAGACTGAACACAGGTGGGGGTGGGTGTTGGGAGTGCAAACAATCAGGGAATAAGAAAGCAAGACAACAACAGGAAGTCAAACCATGACATAGATTCAACAAGGTGCTGGAAACATTCCTCTGAGACTTTGGTCCATATTGACATGATAGCATCACACAGTTGCTGCAGATTTGTCAGCTGCACATCCATCTCCTGTTCCACCACAACCAAAAGGTGCTCCATTAGACTGAGATCTGGTGACTGTGGAGGCCATGTGAGTACAGTGAACTCACCGTCATGTTCAAGAAACCAGTTTGAGATGATTTAAGCAGCCATCAGAAGATGGGTACACCGTGGTCATAAAGGGATGGACATGGTCAGCAACAATACTCTGGTGGGCTGTGGCATTTAAATAATGCTCAGTTGGTACTAAGGGCCCAAAGTGTGCCAAAAAAATATCCCCCACACCCACCAGCAGCAGCCTGAACCATTGATACAAGACAGGATGGATCCATGCTTCCATGTTGTTCACACCACATTCTGACCCTACCATCTGAATGCTGCAGCAGAAATCGAGACTCATATCAGGCAACATTTTTCCTGTCTTCCATTGTCCAATTTTGGTGAGCACACACCAATTGTAGCCTCAATTTCCTGTTCTTTGCTGACAGGAGTTGCACCTGATGCGGTCTTCTGCTGCTGTGCGTTCAGAGATGTTCTTCTGCCTACCTTGATTGTAACTAGTGGTTATTAGAGTTACTGTTGCCTTCGTATCAGCCCAATGGAGTCTGGCCATTCTCCTCTGACCTCTGACATCAACAAGGCATTTTCACCCAGAGAACTGCTGCTCACTGGATATTTTCTCTTTTTCAGGCCATTCTCTGTAAACAGTAAGA
>VUQI01039527.1:27595-44484 GCA_015106735.1 Paratilapia polleni | reverse complement strand
TATTTGAAATAAAAAAAAAAAATTTTTTTTTTTTTTTTTTTTTAACGATTTTCTAATTAATGCATTGGGTTTATATTTACATTTTATGCAGCATCCCAACTTTTTTGCAAAAAGGGTTATTCTTTCTACAAGAAGGTAGAATTACTTAGCACATTAAATAGAACTTATTTAGCATATTTAGCCACCTGTATTTGATTTTTAGTTTAGGAAATTCCCCCATGACCTAATTTTTCTATCAAGTAGGTCTCTGTAGGCCCCGGACAAATTGATTATAGTGATTAGAGACGTGAGAACTGAGAGACTGCCTAGTCACACACCACTATGGTAATGAAGGGTTTGGTGGCAGTATCATGCAGCACAACCGCCCAAAAAGGCAGGAAAGTCAAGATTTCATTTTGTAATACAGGAGCTTAAACTTGTAAGAGTGTCTTTTTCAGCCATGCTCACAGTGTTGGTCAGCTGACTGCCTGGTCTAGACCTGTACAGCCCTGTTTCCAAAAAACTGGCATCAAATGTTGAAACTGAGAAATTTTGCTTTGTTTTTTTTTTAATATATGTTGATTTCGAATTTGATGCCAGCAACACGTTTCACACAAGTGGGGACATGGAAAACAATAAAGTTAAAAAGCTGTTTAATGCTAAAAAAAAATTTTGGAAACAGGGTTGTATTGTATATCTTAATTGCTGAATGGAATTCCTAGAAATGTTGTACATTCTTGGTCTCCAGAGGATACATCTCAGTATTTTTGGTCATGCTCGTGCTTCTCCTCTAGCCTGAAGTGTACTCTGTGTAATTATCTGTACATAACCTGGTCAAAACTTGACCCATATTTTAAAGAACAGTTTTATTATCATCCACCACATCATATGTCATCTTTTGCTGACCTGAAACTATAGATCCTACAACCAGCTTAACTGCATCTCCTTCCTTCTTCCTTCAAAGACAGATAGTGTTAGTTTTTTCATTGTAACCCACTCAGTAATTTGCCATTTATAAATCTGTACAGTTTCAACAGCCTCTACTGCCTCTCCTTCACAGACATTTGGTAGATGCTCTTATCTAAAGCACTGCGCATTACAGTGAGTGCATACATTTGGAGCATTTTTGGCCTCAGGAGGAATCAGCTGTGTTTGTTTCATGTTGTACTTCCCTATCAGGAGTTACTTTAGCCATGTGTTTGGTTTCAGTTTCTTTGAAAACTGCCTGTGCAGCATTAGAGCCACATGATGAAGGGGGTACTTGATGTGCACCACAGCCTGCAGACACACCCTCCACTGGGCACAGCCACAGCAGATGGTCTGGCAATGCGGAGCTGTTTGGGGGAGAGAGAGCATGTGGTTAGGAGGAGTCCTGGTTTGCTTGCGCATGTTGGGATTGGGTTCTTTTTAGTGGCTAATAGAGAAAATGGGTGTGTCACAGAATGGTATTTCTGTAGTTTAAGTACGCTGTCAGTGTTTGTATGACATGTTGTGCTGTAAAAACACACAATGAGAGGATTAGCATTGATCAAAGGTGGTGGTTTTCATCTCTGCTTTCCTATGTTGTTGTAGCTCACTGTTTCTTGGTTTCTCTGTTTGTTCTCTCCTTTTCTCTTCTCTGCCTTTATCCTTCCAATCCTTTCATCATGGCCTCCCACCAACCGCACCCTGTTTTGTTCAACCATTACATGTCCAATTTTTTTTTGCGTTTCCACATGCATTGTGTTTTATCATGGGACTCCCGCTGCTGCCTTCCCCAACATTTTAAATTCTGATGATGATTACCTGAAACCTTTTACTCTGACGTCAATTCTCCCACCAATCTGCACGTATCCCCGTTTCCCACATCCTCCAACCTCTTCCCCGTCATCCAACTGAAATCCCCTCATCAATTTCTGCTCCACCACTGCCACCCGCTCCAGTCCTTATCCTTGAGAGGGTTGAGATGGAAGATCTCAGCAACAAGACTCTGAAGATCACAGACTTTGGACTGGCTCGAGAGTGGCACCGCACAACCAAGATGAGCGCTGCCGGCACCTACGCCTGGATGGCTCCTGAAGTCATCCGCTCATCTACGTTCTCCAAGGGTAGCGACGTTTGGAGGTGGGCAGAGGAGGGTGTTATTGCAGGAAAAGCAAACTGCACCATGTTGTAGAACTGGTCTGAAATGGTTAAAACACCACGCACTAGAAAAAGTTCAACCCTGGCAGCAGTTGCTATAGTGACAAAGCACAGATTGGCACATGGGAACAAGAACAGAATGTCGAGTTTTATGAAAAGGGTACACAAATACAGCGCATGTAACGGTAGCTTTATGCACTGTAATATTTTATGTAAGCTGACATACCACTGAGGCTCCGCTAAAAAGCTTGTATATACCCAAGTATAAACACTGCTAATCTGAACAGGATTTAAAAAAAGATCACATGTCAAAGATTTATATATGATATTTGTAAAATAAGTATTAAAATGCAGCAGTGTATATTGTCTCAGTGTGTCGGAAGGCTTTGCAACAATTTGTATATACAATCTCATAGCTGTGCAAATTACACACTGCAAAGGACAAAAAAAATATGTCTCATTTATTTGTTTGTTTGTTTTGCTCAACATGTAAAAAATATACAGAGTAACTTCTGCAACACACACCCTTAACTGCTCAGATGTACTGTACAGACATCATCTTCATTTTCATATTTAGTGTGAGAACAGAGATGTGATATGTTCATTTAAGTGTCATTTGTTATTGCTGAAAGCTGAAAAGAGCAGTCACCTATGTGATTAGACAGTTTAAAAAAGAATTATCAAAACAGCTGAAGATTAATTTGCAGTCATATTTTAAGCAAGAATGTCAAGTATGTGCTGGTTTTAGCTTCTCATGAATGAGATTTTGTCTCCAATAGAGCCTCACTGGGTGTTTGGATCACTAGTCATACTAAATACACAATCAGAAGGCATCAATGGATGTTCTGAGAAATTGTGAGGAACATTTTCTGTGAATAATCAGCAGAATATTGGATAAAATAAGTAACCACACCCTATCTAAATAGAAACTTTAGACATCATGATTTGATCTTATATGCTCATTTCCAGCTCCATGTTTTTATTCTTGGACTGTAGCTTTTCATGATTTACAGTTTAAAGTTTATCTTTTATACTGTGCCTTGATGGAGCCCCTCAGTTCATCCTCTGTCTGACACGAGCCATTTTAGCTTCCTTCACAATCTCTTTAAGCCAACTTTCTTCTGATTGGCTGTCCTTCGTTACCAGAAGGGTTGCACAGTAGGTGGACGGGGCTTCTGTGCTCACTGCCAGAGCTGTATGCCTGACATGACGGTAAAGAGGATATCCCCACTCTGCAATATCATACAGAGCCAAGAATAGTCTAAAGGCCTGAGCTTTTGGCTCATAGGGACTTGACACCAACCTCATTTTGAAACTTTGGCAGTGTTTAATATAAGCATCAGTGTAAATATGAGAAAAAGCACAATTATTCCACTGCGAAGGTCTAATTTAGGTATGTCATTTAAATGTGGACATTTAAATGGAGTGGTTAGCACTGCCAGGTTCAAACCTGCTGATCAGCTGGGGCCGTTCGGTGTTGATTTAGCATGTTCTCCCTGTGGCTGCACATGTTTTCACTGGGAGTTCCAGTTCCCTCACACACATACATGCTGGGTCTGTCCAGGGTTTCTCGTGTTTCTCGCCCAGTGACAACTAGGATAGACTCCAGCCCTCCCGCAACCCTAGTTGGATAAGCGGTTAAGAAAATGAATGGGCAGACTTTTAAAAAAGTGGTTCATTTTCACAGTGCCATAATGTTATGTAGTTAATAACTTGTTTGCGGCACGCCATCTATCATTATTTTAATTTTTATGCTCATGCCCGAGAATTAACCGTCCAGCCATTCTGTTCCTGACAGTGTGTGGGGGTTCCCTCTAACACATAGTGTGAGCAGTGAGTGAGCCAAGGGCAAGGAGTGTGCATTCTAATAGTAATGAGAGATGAATTTCCTCAAGAGTGCTGACCAGGGAGGGCATTTATTTCTTCTTAATCAATGTTCCACCCTAGTGTAGCGTAAACATTGGTCATATACAGTAATTCGTAAGTTATTTTACCCTGTTTAATTGTTATATAAGTGGATACACTGTGTAGACAGTCAGAGCATAGCTTGTGGCATTATTTCCAAGGGGCGTCTGATCCAGGTCTGTCAAGAATAACCCGCAATACACTAATCTTCATCCATTCTTGATTTGTTTGATTTGTTGGTCATTTAGCTGCAGCATTAGTCGCACAGATCTGTCAGCTTCTCTTATGTCCTGTTGACATTTTCTCATTTTGACCTTTTTATATTTCACCTTGGTATTTACATGAGTGGTGCACAAAAGCAGTGCCACACTAATCTTTTTTTTGACATTTATCCAAATAAAATGGGTTTGCTGAACATTCACAGTCTCATCTTACTTAACATTCATATATTCATGCACACTTTTAGCTTTAGAACCAGACTGACAGATATTGTGCGAGTACTTTTGCACGTACATCAAGCCCCTTCTCTTGGGAGCATACTGTAGAAGCACGTTTTTCGCAGGTATATATTCAAACTGAATTTATGAATCTTTACAGGGCTTTTTTCATCAGTTGTTTTCTATGTTTTTCTTTCCTTATTTTTTTATTATTTTTTTTAAATGTCAAAGTTATGGTGTGCTGTTGTGGGAGCTGCTGACTGGAGAAGTACCATTTCGTGGCATTGATGGCCTCGCAGTAGCTTATGGAGTGGCAATGAACAAAATGGCCTTGCCAATTCCTTCCACTTGTCCTGAGCCCTTTGCACGTCTTATGGAGGGTAAGAAAACAATATAACTTGCTGTTCATGTGAAGTGTTGGCCTTCACCTTAGATTGAAGTGATCATGTATGCAGTTGTTGTCAGACGTTTACATATACTCATCATGGGCATGAATGTCATGGTAATTTTGGACTTTTAATGATTTCCTTGAACTGTTGTTTTTTCAGGGTGGAATAATTGTACAGCATACATTTTTAATGACTTAAAAAAAAAACAAGAATTGAGTGCATAAGTTTGAATTTATTTTGGATTTTCTCTAATCCACACAGGGTCAAAAGTATACATACAGACTATATACATATGCCCCCACTAGCATCTGGTTAAATGTTGCACCTCGACCAGACGCTTAGGGTAGCCATAAACAAGCTTCTGGCATAATTCTGCCTGGATATTTGACCACTCTTCTTGGTAGAATTGGTAGAGTTCATTTAAACTGGTTGGTTTCCTGGCACAGACCTGGCTTTTAAGCGTAGTCAAAACATTTTCAATAGGGTTGAGGTCGGGGCTTTGGGATGGCCATTCCAGAAGCTTAATAGAGCCATTTTAAAACAACTGCAGATTTGAAGATCATCAGTTTAAACAACTGTACGTTACAAGTTATTTGGATATATCACCACTTTGCCAAGGTCTGGAAGAAGACCCAAACTGTCACCCTCAGATGTGAGGAAATTGGTTAGGATGTTCAGGAACCATGCCTCAAGCCTGCCATGAACTGGAAACTGCTGGAACACCAGCATCACTATCCACAGTGAAGCGAGTTTTATAGTGCCATGGACTGAGAGGGTGCAGACCGAGAAAGAAGCCCCTGCTCCAAAATCGACACTTGAAATTTGCAACTGCCCACATGGACAAGCCAAATGCGTTCTGGAGAAAAGTTCTATGTTCAGATGAGACAAAGATTGCGCTATTTGGCCACAACGACAACAGGTATGTTTGGAGGAGTAAAGGTGAGGCTTTCAAACACTGTACCAACTGTTAAGCATGGTGGTGGTAGCATCATGCTCTGGGACTGTTTTGCTGCCAGTGGTACTGGTACATTGCACAAAGTGGATGGAATAATGAAGAAGGAGGACTACCTCCAAATTCTTCAACTTCACCTCAAATCAACAGCTACATGGTTGAAACTTGGACACAACTGGGTGTTCCAACAGGACAGTGATCCCGAACACACATCAAAGCTGGCTTTGGAATGGATAAAGCAGCTTCTGCTTTCCCAAAGCCCCAACTTCAATCCTACTAAAAATTTGTGGACTATGCTTAAAAGCCAGGTACATGCCAGGAAACCAACCAATTTAAATGAACTCTACCAATTCTGCCAAGAAGAGTGGTCAAATATCCAGCCAGAATTATGCCAGAAGCTTGTTGATGGCTACCCTAAGCATCTGGTCAAGGTGCAACTTGGTAAGGGACACTTAACCAAATGCTAGTGAGGGTGTATGTATGTTTAAACCTATATTTATAATTTTGACTCTGTGGATTAGAAAAAATCCAAAATAAATTCAAACTTGTCCACCCAATTCTTGTTTTTTTAAAGACATTAAAGATGTATGTTGTACAATCATTCCACCCTGGAAAAAGAACAGTTCAAAGAAATCATTAAAAGCCCTAAATTACCATGACATTCATGCCCATGATGAGTGTATGTAAACTTCTGACCACAACTGTATATTAGAGATCCAGATGCCAAAATATTATACAGATGGCATTTTATGTTCCCCAAAATACCATTGATTTTTTTTTTTTTTTTATTAACTACAAGATACCAGTGTTTTCAGGGCCTGTGATGCATACTGTAACTTACAAGTGTCAAACTTGAACCAAATAGTTTTTAACTTTCTGGAAACAGTTGAAGGGCAAATTTGCTTAGATTGATTTTCATTTTGTGCCACAGACTGCTGGAGTCCAGACCCTCACTCTCGACCACAGTTCACAGCTATTCTGGACCAGCTGACAGCCATTGAGGAGTCAGGCTTCTTTGAAATGCCAGCAGAATCCTTCCACTCGCTGCAAGATGACTGGAAACTGGAGATCCAGGAAATGTTTGATCAGTTGAGGACCAAGGAAAAGGTAAAGATGAGAGGTCTTTGATGTAGGTAGTTCAGAATGTTTTTGGTTGAGATTTACAGTCATGTGAAAAAAGTTTTCACAGGACTCTATGTAGTCCGGTGAAAAACTAAGTACACTCTTACTGAAGGTACGTAGCAGCCAGGTGCTGCTAATCAAATGCACTTGATCAGCAAGTGTGACCACCTCTATAAAAGCAGAAGTTTTGGCAGCTTGCTGGTCTGGAACATTCAGGTGTGTGTTAACACAATATCACAACCCTTCCCAGGTGTGGACATCCAAGCAAATTTACCATGCAATGCTCAGAGAAACTGCAAAAACCCCAAGAGCTACATCTCAGACTCTACGGGTCTCAGTTAGCATGTTAAATGTTAAAGTTCATGACAGCGCAAAGAAGTATGGCTTGTTTGGAAGGGTTGCCAGGACAAAACCTCTTCTCTTTAAAAAGAACATGGCAGCACGGTTTAGGTTTGCAAAGTTGCATATGAACAAACTACAAGACTTCTGGAACAATGTCCTTTGGACAGATGAGACCAAAGTGACGATGTTTATCCAATATGCACAGTGGCACGTTTGATAAAATCCGAACACAGCATATCTGCACAAACACATTATACCAACTGTGGAGAGGTGATCGTTTGGGCTTGTTTTGCAGCCACAGGACCTGGGCACGTCGCAGTCATTGAGTCGACCAGGAACTCCTCTGTATACCAAAGTATTGTAGAGTCAAATGATCTGTCTGACAGCTAAAGCTTGATGAGAATTGGCAACGGGACAATGATCACAAGGACACCATCAAATCTACAACAGAATGGCTGAAAAAGAAAAGAATCAAGGTGTTGCAATGGCCCAGTCAAAGTCCAGACCTCAACCTGATTGAAATGCTGTAGCAGGACCTTAAGAGAGCTGTGCATAAATGAATCCCTGCAAATCTCAATGAACTCAAGCAACATTGTGAAGAAGAGTGGGACAAAAGTCATACAGAAAATTATTACTACTTAAGTTATTGCTGCTAAACGTGTTTCTACAGGCTATTAAATCATTGGGTGTACTTGCTTTTTCTTTTTCACTTTCTTTTTCAGGACTCTAACTATAGCTTTGTGTCTAGGTTTCAGGGTTTTGTTGGGGTTTTTTTTAAATTCACCTCTTGTGTTCGGATTTCCCAGGAGCTGCGATCGTGGGAGGAGGAGCTGACCCGAGCGGCACTGCAGCAGAAGTATCAGGAGGAGGCGTTGAGGAGGCGTGAGCAGGAACTAGCTGAACGTGAGATCCACATCCTGGAACGAGAGCTCAACATCATCATTCACCAGCTCTACCAGGAAAAGCCTCACGTGGAGAGCAGGCAGGGCAAGTTCCGCCGCAACCGCCTCAAACTCAAGGATGGGAACAGGATCAGCTTGCCTTCAGGTAATGCAAACAAACTGTAGTGCTTCAACGTAAGTCAGAGCTGCACTATGCAAACCTTCATCCTTAGTTGATTACAGCTAGCTGAAATGAATTTATAGATTTTGTCTGCATGCTATTACCTCTCTGTCCCACAATTGATATAAATAGTTGTAATTATTACTAATTACATTTTCATTTGTTCATGAAAATTAATTTTCATCACGTCACATGATCAATATAAAGGAAATCGTGCCAGTATTGACAAGATCTTTAAGAAATGTGTGGTTACTGCTGTTTATTGCTCTCATTTGGTCAAAGGAGAATTTTTTGCACATTTAAAGCTGTTTATAGGGCTTTCTGATTACACGTGAAGGAAACATTGCTTGAAGCTGTCCTCAACTTTTGTCACTTGAGTCAGCGTCACTTGTGGGTGTGGAAGTGGAAGAAAGTGAGATTACTTGACCTCTACACCTTGATCCTCATCTTTTACTGAGCCTATCTAGTATCTTAAACCTGCATTGTTTTCTAATGGTCAGCAGGACCATTAGGGTCAAAAAACCGACTTGTGACGAGCATTGAAGCTTCCAAACAGAGATTCATAAACCAAAATGTGATGTCCATCTTTTATAATGTCTTTGTGAGAAATGCCGGCTTTGGGTTTTGTTAAAGAAGAACAATGCACAAAATAAAACAATATTGACATGATATCTGTGGCTCTGCTATACAGCTCTTATACTTTTTAATCATCTTAATAAAATAACTACTCTACTGTCAGTCCAGACACTGGAAATAAAAATCTGTCACAAAAAAAACCAAAAACACTTTTTCCTGTTTTCAAACTGATTTCTGTTGCTGTTGCCAAAAATTCACTTAACATAGTACATATTATTGTACCATATACTGTATTCTTTTTCTTTTTTTTTTTCTTTTCTTGTGGCTTGGGTTTGCTCTTACTAAAGTACCACTGACACAGATATGGAAGCTAATGTGAGTTTAATGAAATGTTTTAGATTTTCAGCACAAAATCACTGTGCAGGCGTCTCCTCCCCACGATCGACGGAGGAGTTTGCTTAGCAGCGGTTCCAGCCCTCCAACTAGTCCACCAATGTTGCCTCGCCTGAGAGCCATCCAGCGTGAGCACAATACAATTTTATATTATCATATAAACATTATTTAAATTTTGATCACCCCAAACTTATTATTACCTTGTGCCATTTCTTTTTTTATTATTATACATTAAAATGAATTTCATTTAGCCTTTGATATTTTCCTTCTGAAAATTTATTTTGCAGTCACTCCAGGGGAGGGTTGTACAGCCTGGGGTCGCAACACTGGTCTTCAACAGGATGAGGAGGAGAGTGAGAGGAAGGGCTCTAGGAAGAAGGGCAGATCCCGTGGATGTGGCCCATACAGAGAACATAGCGCTGATGCCAGGTGAGGAGACTGCAGATAAAAACCTTCTCAAGTCTTTTTGCTGAGGTTTTTGTGGAGTAATAGTCCTTTACTTTCTTCTGATAGTTTGCATCAGTGTTTTCATTTTAATTATTAGAACGCACATCATTGCTTCCAAAGTTATAAAGCATCATTTGGAATATAAAATCCTTTCTTTCACAGTGTGAAGCCTCCCCATGAGGGCAGCAGACAACGGTCATGCAGTGCCCCAAACCTCCGCAGATCCCCTAGACACAGCCCAGCAGTGCCTGGAGTGCCAAGCCTTGTGGAGATGGGTAAGCGGGACAAGCTTAGCAGATCTATTTTATCTAGCATATGTACACTCCACATGATAATACAAGGAACAGCTGTAGCTCCAAGGTGGTAGGCTGGCTGGAAGTGAGTGAGATATTTCACTCCCACGGGGTTCTTATTGGTTGACCTGGCAGACTCACAGATGTGTGTGTTTGCAGCTGTATGAGGATTATGCACTTTCAGCAAACTGAATTTGGAAAGATGCAATTCAAATAACTAGCAGGCTTCTAGTCATTTCCACTGTTAAACCTGCACTATTGTATCTGTGAAGATATCTAAAAGTACTAGTTTTATATGTATGTTTATTTTTGCTGTATAAGCTTTATAGGACAAACATGGTACTTTTTTCAGAAAATGAAGACTGCTGCTTCACTACTGAGCCAGGAGCAGCTCCTGGTCAGTCCTACCTCTGCATTCCCTTCCATAAGGAGCCCCACACTGCTGCTGCTGCTGCTGCTGCTGCTGATGATGATGATGATGGTGATGAGTACTGCCTCAGCAGTCAGGTGCCAGGAACACCACCATGCAGGAAGAGCCCAGGTGGAAGCAAGCGTTCTGAACTGGTCCTACTGGGATGTGGGGCTCTGCTGGCAGCTGTTGGGCTGGGCTACAACTTGCTAACATTGGCCCAACCAGAAGAGAATATCAAACCACGCTGGGAAGGTTTTTTCCACAAGACGGGGGGTCAGAGGCGAAGCACAAGCCCCCCGACTCGCAGACTGTTCAGGCGGGAAAGCCCGCTCAAACCCTCGGCGCCCTCACTACCTGAACGAGGCTTACCCTCCTCGTACACATTGCTGTCCTTATCATCAGTGTCTGACTGTAACTCCACTCGCTCGCTGCTGCGCTCCGACAGCGAGGAGCTGCTGGTCTGCCGCCCTGCCTCACCGCCCACACAGCCCCCTCTTCCCCCTCCTGTCTCACACCATCAGGCCATCCAAACTCCAGTCAACCCACTGGTCAACACCCACCTCGAGAGCTTCAAGCGCAACCCACGGCAGTCTCTCACGCCCACACATGTTCCCTCCGCCACAAGTTCCTCACGTAGCCTGCGTCGAACACCATCAGATGGAGCCATCAAGAAGAGCTGCCCACCTAATAATCTGGAGCCATTGCCAGAAAAAACAACATTAGAAAATACAGGTAAAGTGTTGACTGTTTGTCTGTTTTCTTTCATTTAGATGTTGATTTGTGGACTGACTTACTGTTATGCAATTAAAAAATTATATGTTTGACTATATTAATGAAAATTTGAGCCAAGCTTGTGTTGTGGCTGTTTTAATGGCAGTATATATTACTTGGCTCTCCACTTTGATTTAGAATGAAATGTCTCAACAACCATTAAATGGACTGACACGAAATTCACTTGTACACTTTTTCTGCTATAGAAAATCCTATAGATTTTAGGTGATATTTGTGGTTTTTGCTGAAATGTAAAACTATTCCATTATATTTGGTCAAGACTTTCACATCACCAGTATCAACTCTAAATTTCTGATTTATTACCAAATGCCTGACAAAATAAACATTTCCTTCAGCCTTAGCTGTGCTTTCTGTCTAGTACAAATTGATGAATTTTAGTCAATATACTAAACTCAGATGGTGAACATTGTAAAAAAAAAAAAAAAAATGTCTACTTAACTGCAGGGATGCATTTATATTCCCTAGTTTCAAAAGAGGAAACCAAACCCCAAGCCTCAATGCATTTAATACTAAGCAAATATACATCTAGGACTTGTTTTTCAGGTTCCCATTATGGGCAACATAAATGTGGGGAAGAAAGAAGCCTGGGAACACAAGATTGACTCCACATCAGCATGTTGACATTATTACATTATCATCCTTGCATTAGCCATTAGCGGGGGACACCTCTGGTTGCTGAAAGACTTTTCATTGTATAGACGTCTACAGAAACAACATTGTATTGAAGTTCTTTTTGTAAATTATAGTCCTCTTTGGAGTCAGAAAGAAGGATAAACCAGGGTGTACACATTGAGTCACGACTTCTGATTGACAAGTGGTTTCACAGTCAGACCTGCAGCACACTCATAATGTCTAGTTCAAGCTAAGCTAAGCTAACCAGTGGGTAAAATCACAGCTGCTACATCTATCTTTTTATATACAGGCTGTGGGTAAAGAATCCTTAATCGTTTAATAATATTCAAAATAACCTGATATTTAATAATAATATCCTAAATTTTAGCCAACCAGCTAGACAGCCAAAAAATTTGAAACATGTCTAACGTCTTTATTTTTCATTCTGCTACAACAGGTGGCTTCAGAGTTTTAAAAGAAGATTGCTCTGAGGTCCCTCGGCTCCCCGATCCAAATATTGTCTTCCCTCCAACACCTCGTCGTCGTTGTGCTCCTGAACGGCCCAAAACCTTGGACTTTGTGGCTCGGCCTCGGCCTTCACCACGAGCGCGCTCTGATGTGTTTTGGGCCGAAGCGAGGCCCAGGGGAAACGGACAGACCCTAGGTAACGGAGAGTCCCCTGCCCACACCTCAAGCACAGAGACTCCACCCACTGTAGAATTCGGGAGAGACCCAGCGGTGCTGCCCACCCCCATGGAGGCCCCAACACCGTACTCCCCACGCAGGAATGAAAACCTGTTGGATCAGCTGGACGAGGGACAGTGTCGGGATGGAACAGTCCCACTCTGCAGACCGGAGACAAGCTTTCCTAAAGACTCACCTTACCGCTACAAACCGGGATTCTGGTCATAACCCAGCCTGACCCCTCTGTACCTGCTGTTAGCCTTTGGACTGTCACAAATCTGGGTCAGTTAGTACTCACTAAATGAATCTGGAATTTATTCACTTTTCTCCATCTACACAATGGTCGTAAATGCTAGGAAGATATTTACTGTGAATATTTTTAGCTTTCTGGAATTTGTTGCGGTAAATCTTTAAATTTGGCACCCAAAACTTCTAAAACAAATCATGAAAAGTATTTCAAAATATTATTTGACCCAGGTCTGCTTGAGTATGCATTAGAAGAAGACATTTCATGTGTCATTTACCAGGTAAAGGGTTTTTTTCTTTCAGACTAAAGTGATCAATCACTTTCACCTTCACAAAGCTTTACATTCTTTTCTTGATTTCAAGCTTGAGTTGAAGATTGTGCATTTAATGAAGTGCACTTTTAAGAAGCATCATGAATGTAAAGCTTCAGGTTTTTCCACTGTCAAAAAACTCTGGCTCTGCTTTGTAACTTGTCTGCAAAAGCATTATGTTATGTGAAATCATCTGTACATGTATATCACTCACTCCTGTTCTCATGGCAGATGGATTCCTGTTTTGTACTGACCACCTGTTGTCACCAATCACTTCTGCAGAGTAATATCCCAGTGATGGGGGATGTTCATGTATAATATGTGCACTTCTTTGCATTAGCTACCTACAGTCTAGAAACGGTCTCTGTAAAATAATGTCTGATGTCGTCTCGAGCTCTGTAATGGTGACCATAAAGAAAAATGTCACTACGGCTTGGTTTCAAACAGAGACCATTCTCTTTCTTGTCTATTATTTGTGTGTAACCCTGTAAGAGCAGCCAGAAGAGAAACACTTCTCCAAACTAAAAAGGGAACTTTGTATTTGTAACTCTGTATATTGTCTGCCTCATAAATTGTAGATCAAGATGTGATAAGGGATGCAAAGTGTGTTTAAGATTATGTGAGCATCAGTGATGAAAGGCCTCACAGGTCAAGCAGGCCCTGGTGGCATGTGGAAGTTCAGCCCTGATTATTTATATTTGCATTGATTTATTTCATTGTATTTGTTTATTAATTTATCTGATGGTTTATTTTTATATAATTAATTTTATTTGCCTTGTTTTTTGACATTCGTTAATACTTTCCATGAATGTTTTTAATGTTTTCACCCAGTTTGTTCTGGAGTTGCACCACTCAGTAGATTTCATGACCACAGCTACATCTTTTACAAAATCTCAATTTGTTGACAAGTTTGACTTTTGATTGGAATCCTTCATTCTTTTCTGTCATTTGATTAAAAAAAAAAAATTCACAAGTTATCAGTTATGGAAAAAAAATTAGGTGCTAAATGCGTGTAAACTGATGTTTTTCCTCACTAGAGTGGGGTTAAATGTTGTGTTCTCAGATAATTTTCTATTTGTTTTAATTTGCTAGACAGGGCAGTTCATAAGTAAATAAAAGTAAAAACTATTTAGGGAAGAATTTTTTCTGTTTCTGCCAGAGATTAAATCCTACCAATTAACTGTAAACCCACCACGTTAAAAAAAGAACGGCAACAATTATGTGAAAATTAACAGAAATACTGTCTGACTTTGGTCTTAATGCCTGATTCTCTCATTTTATTTTCAAATGTTAAGTGGCCTCTTATATTTGAACTCTCTTTATCCTAAGTGTGACCTGATATACATGTAAATGTGAATGCTTTTTCTCTGAGGACTCTGCAGAATGTGCTCATGCTCAATGTACAAACACAGTATTTCAACTATGGGTGCTAGTTGAAACAAACTTGAGATGTTATGTCTGAAATGTTACCATGAATAAGCTGAACTGTTACTAATGGACATTGTTCAGGATGGGAACAATACTGTTAATGACTGACTTGTATTTGCACTGGAACACACTGATTTGAGTAAAATCATAGTAAACTATTCAGCTGGATCAGCATTTCTTTGGTAAGGCTCTGTGTTTCTTCATGTGATTATGGGACCTAATTGATAATAACAAGGCAGCACAACATGAATGTGTACTCACTGGGCCAGTGGCAGGTCAGTAGGGTTTGAAGAGGTCAAGATATACAGTATGACTTTGTATGTGAAAGGTGTTGCTCATCTCCGTAAACTCACAGATTACAGATTAAGGGCGGCCAGGTCACTTTTTCATGTGGAATTGGACTATGTCTGAAATGTTGCCATATGAAGTTGTCTGCCAGTTGGATAGACCTATTTTGCACAAAAAAAAAATTCATGCTTTATGTGAAATATTTAATTTATATCCAAAACATACCAAACCAGCCACATATCAGCACATACACACCGATATGCCACTCATGATCACACACCCAATGTGCTGTAATGCTCTTTGCTGCTTGGTGCCTGCCTTGTAGTGTCATCCATTCCCATGTTCATCCATTTTCTTAATCACTTATCCACATAAGGTATTGTTGGGGCTGAAGCCTTTCCCAGGATACGCAGGATACACCTTGTACAGGTCACCAGTCTGTCACAGCACTAACAGAGAAACAGACAACCTTTCACTTGTCACAATCACACCTATGGCCAATTTAGTATCACCAATTAAGACAGCATGCAGGTCTTTGGACTGCAGGTGAAAAACCAAAGCACTCTGAGAAAGCCCGACCATGTACCCCACCTTGTTTTTGTCACACAGACCTGACAACCCTAATTAAAACCCAACACTCCAGTTCTCCTCAGCTTGATGGGGCTTTGTAGGCAGTTTTGACTTACTGTTTTTATTTAGCACTTTTACCTTTACTGCTCTGGTTAAAATCTAATAAAATAATGAAAACTATTAAAAAAGATATACTATACTCCTTACTTCTTCTCAGAACCAAGCAACAAACAAAGTTAAGGACCAGGCATTAGCATTAAATTTAAAACACGAAACAATGAAGTTTGCAACTGTTTCCTATCCATCCACTAGGTCACCAATTAGCCACCAACTTGAACATTTAGTTTAAAGTCTTTTTATGTTGTTCTTTGGACTGAATATTTCTCATTCATGTCGTTATGTAAACACTTTCAGAACAGTGTTAATTTGCCTTTTGTAGTTTTTCAAAACCTGACAGTTATTTTTAAAAAATGGGACAGTTATCATCCATGTGAATGCTAATGCTGTTCTCCATTTTTTAATATGTAAATTATCAAATGTTGATGCTAAGAAATTGGCCATCTCAGCTAAAATTGTGGTAATAGTGTCCATTTTTAAACAATTTCCATTTTAAGGATTTCTGCCTCCTGATACCATTCCTCTGAAAAATTGATATTATGCTTCACAGTGGCAACTACCAAGACAAAAATATCAAATCTTTTCACCCAGCTTTGCTTTATTTATTTATTTACACATGTGCTTTCATCAGGCTTTCTCTTTATTTATTTAAGCTTATTAGGAAAATAAAAAAGGAAAAACTGAAGGGAAATCCAATGCTGCAGCACCACAGAAAATAATGCAATCAATAGACGCGCATTACAACCATACTTTTACAGTAAACACGGTATTTGAAGATACAGTAAATGCTGTGAGTGAAGTGCTTCATTTTGGCATTAATAAACACAAAAAGCTCACGTCTCCAGTATATCTTCTTGTGATTTTATAAAGTAGCCTATTTACATTTTGTGATATGTCTCATATAACTCATACTGCAATTAGCAACCATGTGCTCTTGATGTCCTCTTGCGTAAGCGTTTTGATTTAGAAATCTACTTACGGATAGCACCTTTACTTTAGATATAATTGGGAGTATAAAAAAAATTGTGACTTTTGTAGTACTTTCAAAATCAAAGTATGGTGACAGAAGTGTAGGTGGTTGTTACTCACTTACTCCATGGCATTCAAAAGACATCTTGTGCGAGGGCAGGTGCTAATTTACAGTCACACTTGCCCGCAGACATGCTGGATTCACCCTTGTTGCTCCTGTCTCTATCACAAGTTATGGCCTGTATGTGCAATGTTTGGACTGGCAGTGCATCAGTTTGGAATGGGTAAAACATACTCAGGGTAGATTCATACTAGATATGTTTGGAGGTTTTGAAACTGAAACTCGATATCTGGTACAATTTAAAAAAAAAAAAAAAAAAAAAAAAAAAAAAATTTCAAAAAAAAATTTTTTTTTCAAAAAAAAATTTTTTTTTTTTTTCCT